>APFE030523145.1:179465-226454 GCA_000404065.3 Pinus taeda | reverse complement strand
GAAGATATCTCAGAAGATTCTTGGCACCAATCTAGTGAGGCTCAACCAAATATGAGCTCACCATGCTAACTGCAAAACATATGTCCGAACGGAAGTTCACCAAGAACGTCAACGTGAATGAGTTTATGAAACTCATAGGCATTTCCCAAATCTGGTCTGAAATCACTACCATATAACTTCTGAAAGTTAAGATCCTCGAGGTGGTCACAGGCTTGCAGTTTATCATTCCACATCCGGAATCCAACTCCCTCTTAATTCTGCAAATGAGAGGATCTGCACCTGTCAGAAATAGGTCGTTCTCATAAGGTACTGGTATGAGAGGTCTATCATCCACAACCTTCAAACAATGGTTTGGATCAGTGTCACTCTTAGTGAATCTCAACTTCATCTGACAGCTATCAATCCTCTCATACTACACCCGGGGAGTTTTGCTTCAAGTCATAGAGGCTTTCTTCCACCTGCATACGTGAGATTCCTGATCATCAATCTCAAACCCCTCCGATTGTTCCAAACCTGTGGACTTGCTACATGAGTGGAATGGTCCCCTTCTAAGATTTTCCTTCGATACATCTCAGACATGTACTTTCATGCTCTTTTTGAATTCAGGCATCCCTGTCACCATCTGACTCACAGACCTCCGGTGCTATGTGTCAATGGACATGGTCCCCAGTGGACTTCCTGCAACTTGATACAACTTGGAACTCAAAAACATCTTTGAAAATTCTATTTTCAAAAACGTACCTTTCCATCGATGAGTGCCACCTCGTAACCTTTGACTTCCATTGCTGAAATGGACACCAGGTTCTTCTTGCGATCAGGTACATAAAAGAGATTCTATAAATGAATCGAGTTACCCTCATTCAATTGAGGGGTAACATTCCCTATACCCTTTCCAGGATAGGTGGCATCGGCTCCAAGTATAATCCCACGATTGTTTCCATCTCTACCAAATTAGAGAGTGCATCGTACTATCCGATGAAGTGCCTTGAAGCACTACAATCAATAAACCAGATTCCCAAAGAATCTGTAGGAGACGGCCAATACAAGATAATGCTTCTTTATCTTATCAAAAACAACATTTGATTCTTCATCTCTAGGGTCCCTTGCTTTCTTTGAAGAGTCGGCCATTTCTTTGATGACCTGCATTACCTGTCATTCCTTTGATCATTGAAGATGTCCCTGGAATGATTGTTATCTTCATCAAGAGATGTGTCTCTGCCATTCCGACACTCCTTCGCATAATGGCCAAACTTATTGCAACCAAGGCATCTACCTTTCCTTCCACACTTAGATCTAGACTTCTCGATGAAGTGATCTTTAGGTAGGCCATCAGAAACTTCTGTTGCACCATTCTGATAATATTCACTGCTTCAACTTCACCCTTGGTGAATTTGAAGAGGGATGAGGAATCCATTGATCTTTTTTTCCTTTCCCAACTGTCTTCAGTGATTGCTCTTTCACTCTTGCTTGGGCATTGTCTTCACCTCAGCTCTGATACCATGTTAATTTTAGGTATGTTCTATGCTTAGAGCAATTTATTTCAATTTTCACAGTTAGCTCAATATCTTTTTCCAGATTAGCAATCACATCAGCATAAAGTAAACTATAGATAGAACATAAACATAAATCGCAAAAGACAAGCCAAGACAAGAGGACACAAGATGTGGCGCTAGCCAGGGACAAACCCCAATATGGGGAAACCCTTAATCAATTTTTGTTATATGTTCTTCAATAGTTCAACAGAGAGAGAGAGAGAGAGTACGTTTACAACAGAAGTCAACACTTTGACTTATCTAGATAAGAGCATAGATCATCTCTAAGAAGATGATGCATGAGATCAGTTGAAGACATGCGACTTCAATTGATTCTCCAAGGTGACTCCTTCACCTATCGTTGTGTTGCATTTCGTCATCATGTTGTACCTCACCGCGTTGCACCATGTTGCACCCATCATCACTATGTTGCATCTCATCACACTTCATTAATCATGATTGTACCCATCACTGTACCGCATTATGTGCCATTGTTGCACCATGTTTCCATATTGATCTATGTGTAGGTTGCACCTTGCTTGCTTGTTGTCCCTTGCTTGCTTGTTGTCCCTAGCATGCTTGTTGTTGCATGCTAGTTGTCCCTCGCATGCTCACTGTAACATTGCATGCTTGATGTATTTGTTGCTAAGTACCATACAACTATCCCAATGTTAGTTAGTTGTCCTTTGCATGCTGCTCTCCTTTGGAGACAGATGCTCCAGCTATTCCGGCAAATCCAAGTAGTTCCGACAGTTCCCGGCAATTCCCAGCAGTTCCAGTTGTTCCGGCAGTTACGGCTTCTGCCCTCTGCATTAGGGCAACGTTATCCCTTAGGATCTCTCCTCCTACTAAAACCCAAAGACAAGTAGAGAAGAAGAGATCCCAAGTGTGTTGAAAATGACTTGAAGGCCACCTCTATTTATACTAAAACGTTGAGCACAAGTGAGGTTTATTTGGTTGTTGGTCGACCTTGACGAATTGTCTCATAACACAAATAAATTCATATCTACATGAATACTTATCGGAATCGGATGATCTTTAGATCAATCCTACACCTCTCGATGAGAGGGATCCAAGAAAAATTATCTATCTTCATTAACAAGATGACCCACATGAGGTTTGGGCCCTAGTTGCAATTTTAACATTTTTTAATTAAACTTTTTTTATAATATTATTGTTTTTTTTTTTTTAATTATTACTATTATTATTTTTTTAAACTCTTCTTTTTTTTCTTTTTCTTTTTTGAAATTTAAATCCTTTTTTTAAACTATAATTCCCTTTTTTTTAATTCCACATATCTATACTTCCTTTCTCTTATTCTTCTTTTCTTTTTTTTGTCTTTTTTTTAAATGGCCAAGGCCTCTAACCAATTAGCGAAAAAGAAACTCCAAGCTTGTGTAGCGAAGTGCTTCAATTGTAACAACAACAACGTTGACGCAGAGTTGATGGTCAAAGACCTGGATCAGAGAGTGTGGCTCTATGCAGCAGTGGAGTGGCCAGAGGATCGAACTGCTTTGATACCAAATGGAACAAACAAAGTTCGTTCTTCAAGTTAAATGCTCCAAAAGACTTGGATATGTATATCTCCATTTAGGATACAAGAATATATATTAAAATGTATGAATAAGAATGATGATACAAATTAGAGTGAGGTGCCTACTTATAAACTAGGCAGGTGCCTCTTCATGGACAGTCATGTCCCATTTAGACAAGCCTCTTCAACACTAATAACTAATTGACTAATCATTATTACAAATATCATCATTATTTATATTTAATATATTTTATTCATAACAATCCCACTTTATATCCCCAGTTGATCAGTTCGTTGATGTATTTGGTCAATACCAAACTAAATATTTGTTTCGCGGTCAATACATTGAGCATTGGGTGGCTACGAAACATGTGTTGCAGTACCTGTATGGTAGAGTGAATTATGGTCTGGACTATGTTCAGAGGGATGGAGTCAGATTGACTAGCTACTGTTGATTTGGGGTAGCATCGGATGTACTCTAGCCACGAAATTTGGTGGAGAGGTTGGGGCACATGAGATCTCCAATACCCAGAAAGGGTTTGGGCGGATTCTAAACAGATCAGGAGATATTAAAATAATTAATATTTTTAATGGAGTCCCTAAGTCTAAACTTAGGCAAAATAAAATATTAATGTGTATTAATATGAACCTGTGTTAGAATGGTCCAAAAGACATGGATCAAGCCAGATCTAATCTTAACCGTTGATTAGGGACGTAATCTCGGCCATTGAGATGTCAACAGAGAAAGTGAAAGAGGAAGCTTGAGGGACACTTGGAGAACACACTAAGGGAGACCAGTCAGTCCAATTTCTGGAGCGGGGTTTGCTGAGAAATTGAGCCAGTGGTTTGGAGAGCAGTCAGGAGGCAACAAGTACAGAACAGAGAGACTGGAGATCAACGTAGAAGAGGCAAACGCAAAGCCAGAGGAAGCCACACAGAGGCAGTAGTAACTACACAGAGCCAGAAGGGCATGCATCATCCACGCGGAGGCTGTAGGAGTGGCGCAAAAGCCCAGAGAGGCTACGCAAAGCCTCAGTAGGCTGATGCAGAGAGTTTCAGGCTGACGCAGAGGGTTTCTCGTTGTAGCATAGGTCAGTAGAGCCTACGTTGGATTTAGGAAAGTGTTGGAAGCTTGTCTATCTATGGGTAAGCCAGTTTGGCACCCTACTATACAAGAAAATTGTTGAATAATAAAATCCTCCCTTCCTGCACCGGTTTTCCCACATTGGGTTTTTCCGAGGACATTAGTCCAAAATAACTGTGTCAATGTGTGCATATTTTTGTTTTTGTATTACAAGGTGATATCTGCAGCAGTATTTATTTTAATGTTTGTTGAAGTAATTTCATGAATAACTTATGATGAAATAAGTAGGAAAAGTAAATCAGTTGCTGCAGTGATAGAATTTTCACATGGTATCAAAGGAAGTAATTAGAGACAGAAAGGGAAAATTAGTTATGGGTCAAGACCGCATCCACCTCAGGGTACTCACACAGATTTTTAGAAGATTGCCAAAAGAGAGATTTTGATTTCTCTGCGTTGGCTTCTAGGTTGAAAGAAGAAGTGACGTGCATGACTAGTGTTGCGTCATCAGAGGTATGGTATATAGAAAGTGTAGCCTTGTGGCATATGACAGGAATCAGGGAGTGTTTCTCAGAATATCAAGAGGAGAAGATGAACTTTTAGATCACCATGGGGAACAAGGCAAAGTGTACTCCAGTAGGAAAGGGTACCATAGTTTTTCAAACAGAAACGGGAGAGTGATTCCGTGCCACAAATGTGTTGCATGTGCTAGGATTGGGGATGAACTTACTTTCCGTGTCACAACTACAAGGCAAGGGCTATGACGTCTACTTCATCAAGGAAAAGGTATACGTCAAACACCCGAGCTGGAAAAAGAAAGTGCAGATCGGGATCAAAAGTAATCGGTTGTACAAATTACAACTAGAATCTCCAATGGCACTAATAGGCAGTTATGGGGACAAAGACTTGAACGAACCATGGCACAAAAGGATGCGTCACTTGCACCATGGAGCTTTGAGAATTCTCAGGAGCACTGTAACAGGAGTTCCAGATCTGAGTACAAAACGAGATGATGTATGCAAGGGATGCGCTCTAGGAAAGTATGCCAAGGCGGCATTTCTTAGGAGCAACCACAGGGCCAAGAGTGTACTAGGATTGATAGACTCAGATATCTGCGGACCTATGTCCGTCAAAGCTCTCAGCGGTGCCGAGTATTTCCTTACTTACATTGATGACCACTCAAGGAAAACTTGGATCTATTTTTTGAAAACCAAAGATGAGGTTTTCAGTCAATTCAAGGAGTTCAAGGCTCTAGTGGAGAATCTGACAGGTAAGAAAAATAAAAGTCTTGCGCTCAAATAATGGTGAACATGTCAATAAGGACTTCATTGATTTTTGCGCTAAGGAAGGCATCGGAAGAGAGTGGACAACTCCCTACAATCCGAAGCAGAATGGGGTGGCAGAAAGGAAAAACAAGACTATTATAGAAGCAGCTAGGGCCATGTTGTATGATCAGGATATGCCAAAATTCCTATGGGCAAAAGCATGCAACACAATTGTCAACAGGACTCCTCATCGGGCATTGGGCAAGATTACTCCAAAGAAAGTCTTCACTAGGAAAACACCTGAAGTCAGTCATTTTAGGATATTTGGGAGTTTGGCATATTGTCGCATACCCGAAGAAAAGAGGAAGAAGCTGGATCAGACTGCAGAAAAGGGGTATCTCGCAAGATGTAGCAAGAACGCTAAGGCATACAAGATCTATCTTCCAGGGAGCAGGAAGGTAGTAGTACGACGAGATGTAAAGATCATGGAGGACAGAGCTTTCAAAAGATCTCATGAAATGCCTTCCAAGAAGCAGTCGAAAGAGGATCCGTTGGTCATGCCTCTTCAACCAACGGAAGTAAAGAATCCTTACTCAGATCAGGAAGATTCTCAGGATGAGAAAGAGGAGCAAACAAAAGCACCTGTTGATAGAGGAAGAACCAGCAGGGAACTTCATCAGGTTCTGCGTGATGCAGAGAACTTCATCGGAGAGCCAAGGAATAGTAAAAGAGAGTGAAAACAACCAGACACGTATCAGGCATTAGTAGCTCAGGATGGAGAGCCTGCCAGCGTCAAGGAGGCAGCTCAACATTAGGTCTGGCTAGATGCAATGGTGGAGAAGTATAACTCCATAATGGTAAATGATGTCTGGGAGGTGGTGTCAAGGCCTCAAGATAGATCTGTGGTAGGTTCAAGATGGATCTACAGGATCAAATATGTTGCGGACGGCAGTATTGAAAAATACAAGCCCAGGTTTGTGGCTAAGGGGTATGCTCAAAAGGAAAGAATTGACTATGAGGAAACCTTCGCCCCAGTAGCCAGGTATACATCTATTAGGACCATGATATCTCTTGCAACCCAGATGGGATGGGAGATCCACCCAATGGATGTCAAGACGGCATTTCTGAACGGGGTAATAGAAGAAGTATACATTGAACAACCAGAGGACTTTGAAACTCATGAGAAGAAGTCTCATGTATGCAGACTGAAGAAAGCCTTATATGGGCTGAAGTAGGCACCAAGAGCGTGGTATGGTTGAATAGATGGCTACTTGCAGAAGATGGTGTTTGTCAAGAGTGACGCAGATCCGAATCTCTACTATCTAGTCGTAGAGAGCGAGCCACTTATCTTAGTATTATATGTGGATCATCTCTTCCTGACAGGATCATCCAGACTCATTGAAGACTGCAAGAAGAATCTAACCACGGAGTTGGATACGAAGGATCTGGGATGAATGCACTATTTTCTAGGGTTGGAAGTTTGGCAACAATAAGGAGAAATATTCCTTGGGCAAGGAAGGTATGCTACAGAAATTTTGAAAAGGTTCGGGATGGGAGACTGTAGACCTATGTCTACGCCAATGATCACCAAATATAAGAAGATTGATGCATTAGAAGACAAGGATGTCGATCCCACCCTATACCCACAGCTCATAGAGTCCCTGATGTATCTAGTCAATACCAGGCCAAATATTTGCTACATTATCAACACCCTCAGTCAGTTCATGGTGGAACCAAAGAGCGCTCTCTGGGCAACAGCCGAGCACGTTTTCAGGTATTTACAGGGAACAGTTGATTATGGGCTCTTGTACAACAAGGGGAAGGATATCGGGTTGAGTGGATTTACTTATGCAGATTGTGCAGGAAGTTCAATGGATCGGAAAAGTACCTCTGGGTACTATTTCAACATTGGATCAAGAATAACCTCCTGGTGCAATAAGAAATAGAAGTTCGCGGCTTTGAGCTCATCTGAGGCAAAATCTATGGGAGCAAGTACAACTTTGTGTGAGGCCATATGGCTTAGAAAACTGCGAGTAAACCTATTCTGAAGAAATATGGAGGCAACCAGGATCATGTGTGATAATCAGAGTTGCATCAAACTCTCTGAGAATCTAGTATTTCATGATAGGTCAAAGCATATTGATATCTGGTGTCACTTTGTCAGAGATTGTGTACAATGTGGAGCTGTACAGTTGAGCTACACTCCTACAGGGGAACAAGTGGCATACATCCTCACCAAGGCCCTTGGAAAGTCAAAATTTGACTACTACTTCAGGGAAAAGATGGGGATGGTAAAGAACCCCTTTCAGAATTAGTGTTAGCAACACAAATGAAGAGGGAGTTGCAGTGCAAATGCAGTGTTGGGAGGAAGGACCAACAGTAGCACAGATGCAATGGAAGGTGCAATGCGAATGCATTGTTGGGAGAAAGGACAAGCAGTAGCACAGACGCAGAGGGAGTTGTCGTATAGATACAGCAGTTGCAGTGGCAGAACCATGAGCAGCAGTACAGGATGTAGCAATGCAAAGGATGTTGGGCAGGGAGGCCTAGCATCAACACAGGTACCGATGCCAGATGATCAGAGTAATACTCAGTGAGGAGTATTGCTAGAGAACAGTTCTCGCTAAGAGGGAGTGTTGATTTGGGATAGCAACGGATGTGCTCTAGCCACGAAATAGGGTGGAGAGGTTGGGGCACATGAGATCTCCAATACCCAGAAAGATTTTGGGCAAATTCTAAATAGAACAGGAGATATTAAAATAATTAATATTTTTAATGGAGCCCCTAAGTCTAAACTTGGGGAAAATAAAATATTAATGTGTATTAATATGAATCTATGTTAGAATGGTCCAAAAGACATGGATCAAGCCAGATCTAATCTTAGCCGTTGATTAGGGACTTAATCTTGACCGTTGAGATGTCAACAGAAAAATTATAAGAGGAGGGTTGAGGGGCACTTGGAGAACACACTGAGGGAGACTAGGCAGTCCAATTTCTGGAGCGGGGTTTGCTGAGAAATTGAACCAGTGGTCTAGAGAGCAGTCAGGAGGCAGCAAGTATGGAACAGAGAGGCTGGAGATCAGCGTAGAAGAGGCAGATGCAGAGCTAGAGGAAGCCACGCAAACGCAGCAAAGACTGCGCAGAGCCAAAAGGACCTGTGTCATCCACGCAGAGGCTGTAGGAGTGGCGTAAAATCCCAGAGAGGCTGCGCAAAGCCTCAGTAGGCTGACGCAAAGGGTTTCACGCTGACGCAAAGGGTTTCAGGCTGACACAAAGGGTTTCAGGTTGTAGCAGAGGTCAGTAGGGCCTACGCTGGGTTTAGGAAAGTACTGGAAGTTTGTCTATCTGTGGGTAAGCCAATTTGGCACCCTACTATACAAGAAAATTGTTGAATAATAAAATCTTCCCTTGCTACACCGGTTTTCCCACATTGGGTTTTTCAGGGGACATTAGTCCAAAATAATTTGGTCAATGTGTGCATATTTTTGTTTTTGTATTACGAGGTGATATCTGTAGCAGTATTTATTTTAATGTTTGTTGAAGTAATTTCATGAATAACTTATGATGAAATAAGTAGGAAAAGTAAATCAGTTGTTGCAGTGATAGAATTTTCACAGCTACACAGACTCAGAATGGGTAGGATGTGTTGGTGATAGGAAGAGTACTTCCGGGTTTTTCTTGAGGTTGGGTTAGGCAATAGTGTCATGGTTCAACAGGAAGTAGCGATCAGTAGCACGAAGTTCTATCAAGCGCAGAGTATATGGCAGCTAGTCAGGCCAGTTATGAGGCCATTTGGCTTCGCAAGATGTTGGTGTGTTTATTTGGTCAAGTGTTGAGGCCTAAGGTGATCTTCCGTGATAATCAAAGTTGCATTAAACTTGCAGAGAATCTAGTGTTTCATGACAGGTAAAAACACATAGATCAGGTACCACTTCATCTCTGACTGTGTTAAGAGAGGAGCAGTATAGCTTTCATATATATCTACTAATGAGCAAGTGGCCAACATTTTCACCAAGTCCTTGTCAAGGGGCAAGTATGTTTACTTCGGAGACAAGATAGGAATGGTGTGAAACACTTTCCTTGATAAGAGGGAATGTTAGAAAATGAGTAACAAGGACAAGTGTTCCTAAGGCTTGGTGTCTAGCCTAGGAAAGAGTGTCCTAATGGACCTCCTTTACTTAACTTTATGGGAAATAATGTTAAAGTGAGTTTAGAAAGTATAAAGTCAAAAAATGACTCTAAGAGAAATAAAGTCAAAAGGTACCCTTTGCGTAATTAATGAAAAGGGGACTAAGGGGAAAAGGTGTCTCGTGGGTGAATGAGAGATTAGATCTCCAACCTTGATCTAATTAGCTAAAAGATCTAATCTCATCCATTAGAATTTACGGTTAGGTCTCTCTTCTTAATGAGAGAACAAAAGGGAAAAGGCATCATTTGCACGTTTTTTCATGCATTAGAGAAGTGAAGAAAAAGGAAGCTGAGAAAGCAAAGTTAGAGGAGAAAGGAGTGTATAATAGAGAAAGGCCAAAGTCATAGTATTCAAAACCGAAACTGGTGACCAAACCGATCCACCTAATAAACCGAGTTTCAAACTGGAACCAATTAAACTGGGACTAGTTAGATCTCAATGAACCAATTTTTAAAAAAATACACAAAATAATTAATTTTTAATGAAAAATAAATATATTTTTAAGATTTAAAACCATGATTCCAAACCAATAGAGACAAAATATGGAAAGTTTGCTCATATACCATGTAAAGGTGAATATATCAAAATGGCACTAAGTGCAATAAATGTCATCGACCAAATACATAAGCAATGAAGCTCTAAATGGCCTATAAAGTCCAAAAACAATGCTACAAGCTATGAGGCCATTGGCCAACTAGAAGACTACAAGTCTACAGGTACATATCAGTGATCAACATGACCATTCCTCATCATGATCAAATTCATCACCACTACTAGAAACAGGAGCTACATAAACATAATCTGGATCAGAGTCTAAGGATGCCTCAACCTCATCTGCAACCTCAGTAGTAGCACAAATAACAATAGAACTAGACCTAATGGAAGCACGAGTTGGTTGAGTTGCACGACTAGTGCCTTCCATTGGTTGTTTTCCTTTGCTTGACAATTACTAATTTTGGTTCCAATGGCGCTATCAGATCTACATTGGATCAACCCCCGCAACTCTATGCCAATATCAAAATTAGGATCAAACTCAGCTTCTTCAATCTCCTCCACCCATTCTGATGTTGGATCAGTATTGTCCAACACAATGGGATCTAGATAAGGTCTTCTATTCATCAATCGGTTGCACCTTAGTCGAAGGTTGTATTGCACAAAGACGAGATCATTTAACCATTTTTGTTCCAAATGGTTTCTCTTCTTCATGCATATACACTCAAAAAAATACCAATTGCACTCACAGCCTGAAGCACTGCAACTTTGGCCGAGGACTCTAACTGCAAACTTTTGCAATTGGACATTGGTCACCAAATGACTCCCACCAATGTGCCGCAAAGAAAAAAGACATTAATTAGTAACTTAGTTCATTTCATTACTTATTTATGAGTATTTATAGACAGTTTGAATTGTAAATTTGTAAACAATTAAACTTTAAAAGAAAAACAAATTGGAATTGCTTACTTGGTTGATCCACATGTCTTACCATCTTTGCCAAGTTTTTGCCAAAGGTACCTGCTACCATATAGAAAATAAAAATGTGTTTATGTATTTCCAACTGGTTGGAATGGTTAGGGACCATGTGCTCCAAGAAATGATACAACCCATCTCTGACCTCCCCAACCTACACATCTCCTAGCCAAGCTTTATAATGATACTTTGGGTTCAAAAAATACCCAGTTGCATGTATAGGACGATGGAGTTGATTTCTCCATCCATTATCAATGATCTCCCAAATACGCCCATATTTAACTAATTTATCATTGTAAGTTTTGCTCGTATTTGCTCTCTTGTCTGATCCATAGCCTCATAGATGTAGCCCATGGCCAATTTTTCCCCATCCACCATCCATAGCTCCTTAACAAGGGGCTCGATAATTTTCACAATCTCTATAGACTTTTTCCAAAAATAATTGTCAAAAACTTTCTTTTTGGTATCTTTGCCATCTTGTCTACAAGCCCATCGAGATGAAGTCCATTCATCAAAAGAAAGCATTTTCTACAAGTTTTTTTTGTTGAGAATTGAGACATTACAACGTAAGGAAGTGAGTTGCAAATCTCGTAATTGCAAGCCTAACAAGCTCTTTGCCCCCAATGTTTTTTCTCATTAGGCTTAATACCCATGAGTGGTTGTAGATGTATTTTGTGATGCACTTGGCATGTTCTATAGTGTTTTTTATGCACTCCACTTTGCCTATGTCCTCAAGCATGAGGTCTATGCAATGTGTAGCACATGGAGTCCAAAATATGGTCTTATATTTGGACTCTAGCATCTTTCCAACAAGAACATAGTTTGAGGCATTATCTGTGATGACCTACATAGCATTCTCCTCCCCCATTGCCTGAATAATCTCATCTAAAAGCTCAAATAGAAGGTTTGCATCCTTCAACTTATCAAATGCATCAACTAATCTCAAAAACATGGTTCCTTGAGGGCAAGAAACAAGGAAATTAATGATAGTGTGGTTCTTTCCATCGATCCATCCATCTAACATGATGGAACAACCTATTTTGACCCATGACTCTCTATACTCGGCCAACTACTCATCAATAGAACAAATCTCTTTTTGCAAAAGAGCTCCCCTCAAGTCATGCACACCAGAGCCTTTGAAGCCCTTTCCTGCAACTATAATAGAGTCCCACATAGCTTTGGTAATAAGGTGATCGAGCAGCATTAAATGGGATATTTGCATCATACCACCATCTAGCAATGTATTGAAAAGAAGATTCTTTGCATTGTTTTTTCCAATGGTCATCCAAAGTGGGTTGACGTTGAGTTAGCCTTGGTTGGGAGGAAATGGAATTATCAGAGGTAGTGATGGTAGAGGTTGAGAAATAACTCTAGATGTTCGTCCAATTTTTTCCTTTAGATTATTAGCCTTGATGATAAGACCCCGAGAGCAAGAGGAACATAGTGAAATGGGTCATTAGTGGAAGGGATAGAAGAGGAGTCTTGAATCTCAAAATCATCATACCCATCATCTTTCATGGCTTGTGAAATTTCCTTCTTCCTTGCAATTTCTTCTTGGATAGCCTTTCCCTAGCCTTATTCTCCTCAAACATCTCAAACTTGGCAAGGTATTCAACCCTAGAAATACCTATCACTTTCTTTGGTGCATCACATGGCTTTACTTGGCCTCTTTTCATGGTTAAAACTGGCAGCATAAATCTATGTTGGGTTGGGCATTAATTGATGTGATTTCTAAAAGTGAAACCAAGTTGGGCCTACAATTTTCTACAAATTGTCACCAAAAACAAAGATTTATGCCCTTGTATTCAACATCCCCCTAAATTTGAATAGGTGATCATGAATAGCAGACATTACATCACAGAATTCACAAGATTAACATGGACCACATAAAGAATACATTGCATATTATCCTCCCTACACATCACATTTACAAAAAAAATATGATTCTACATGTTGGTGAAGGTGGCCAATAGCAAAGGCATTGTGACTAAGTCAACAAGCCCATATATTGAAAGTTCAAAGATTAGCACAAGTTGTCCCTAAGAATAGAGTCACCAATTGTAGTGCATTCAAAATGGGCAAATATCATAATCTAAAAGGGAAATATCCATTGAAACATCTTGGTTTGTTGAAGGTATAGTGATTGGCACAAGCTAACCCTCAAAATGGGGTTGCCTAATGTAGAGCATCCAAAATGGACCAACATCATAATGTGAGAGATCCAGTAAAACATTTTGAGAATCATCTATAAATGAATCATCTGTACATAGTAGTGGAAAATACCTAATGGACCACAAATAATAATGTCATCAAGATAGCACCTATACTTTCAATCACCATGTGAGTATAAGGATCACTTAGAAAATATAATCTTATACAAACCCATGTACCTGATCCAAAAATCTTGAAATGAAAAATTGTTGGAGTCATATCTAGAACATCAAGAGGAACTCACTTCTCTAGGTACATCCACGGAGTCTTCCTTTGAGGAATGATAGTCATTGATCTGCCCAAATATCATATGTAGTCCCATTAAATCTAGCAAACATCCACTTCCATGCTCATTCATGATTTGATTCAATGATAGCATAAAGAAAAAAATCTTCGCATGAAAAAATCAAGTCTTCAAAAGTTTGCCTTGTAGACCCACGTGGGAAAGAACAATATCAACTTTTTTCGAAAAAATTACAATGAGCTACTACTTGCCACAAAACAAAGGAAAGAAGAGAGCAGTAGACTTGAAAGAGAGTTTAAACCCTAGGAAACAACAAAAAAAGAGCACTAGCCTTGAAGGAGGGTCTAAACCCTAAGAAACCCTAGATAAAATGCACTAGCCTTAAAGGAGGATTTAAACCCTATAAAAAGAGATGATCCAAAAAGCCCTAGTTCCATACTCACAAACAAGCCTTAAGTGAACTGTGAAACCACTAACCAAAAATATCAAATCAGCTACCAAAGTGATCACTAGAAGAAGGATTTAAACACTAGGAAAAGCCCTAGGAAACCATAAAAGAGATTATCTAAAGACCCTAATTTCATAGCTCTTTTGAGATGCCACTAGCAAAAAACTTTAGATCAATAGTTGAATTGACTAAGTGAGGTGCACGCCTACTCTAATACCACGTTGAGATTCAAAATAATGAGTATCAAATGGAACCAACCAGCAAAACATAAAAAAAAATTCAACAAAAGGAAGGAGAACAAAGCTAGAAAAGAACACCCTTAAAGAGAGAATATTACTCATAACAAGAGCACTCTGCATCGATACCATGTTGAGATTCAAAAAATGAGGAGCATATGGAAGAAACCAACAAACCATAAAAATTGCAACAAAACGAAGGAGAACAGAGCTAGGAAATTGGACCCTACAAAATATGACCCATAACAAGAGCACTAAAGTTGGTCACGAGTGTACTAGAAAGTGAGTGCACAAATTTGCTAAATAGAAAGACCAAAAACACCCTAATAAAAGAAAGAACAACAGTATAAGTGTGCTTGCTAGCGAATGACTTGTATGAATATTAAAAATGAGAGTTCAAGTGTCTATACACAACTCAAAGCCAAGGGATTAGCTAAACCAATGGTCACCAATGTTGTTAGGCATTTTCCTACTTTTGTGTCTCATTACAACTTTCCCCCTTGCATTTCAATGCCTTGTTCATCTCATTCCTTCCCCTTCAAACCCTTCCTCCTCATCATACATTGGGTCACTATGATTGTGACCAATGCTTTAAAACTTTGACTTGGGTTCGGAACCGGCCGAGGGTCGGCTCTGACTCCGACTCCAACTCAATATCGACTCGGCCTGTTTGATTTCAATGACTCGGTCGTTGTAAAAAATACATCAAAATATTTTTTTATGAAAAAACCTAATTTTAAAGATTTTCATTCATGTTTCCAAACACAAAGCATTAGAAAATAGAGAGAAGACAACATATGACCAAAGTAGGCTCATGAATATATCCATTATATCAAAATGGCACCCAATGCACTGTCCAATACATACAAGATATAGAGATCAAAACAAAAACACATAAGCAAGGAAGGTCTAAATGGCCTCTACAACAAAAGTAAATTGTAAAACATCATTAGTCACCAATACTATTGGCTACTGCTACAAAAGCCACAGTTTAAAGAGCACTCCCCCAAGAAAACCAACTCATGAAATAGCAGCATTACAAGAGTGCAGTTGGTTGCAAAGATGAATACAGTAAGGGTCAAGACATGTTAAGGAACTTGTGCAGCGGTGCAGTAATTTCCCATTATCAAAGAGGCCGCCAAGACTCCGTTGTGCAAGGTATAGGTACAGCTGATGCTCTGATAGAAGAAACAAAACAGTGTACACTGCCTTAATTCATGTATGCCTGCTGAAATCTACAATCCCTTCAACCATTTTTGGTTGTTGAATGACATCAAAAAAAAAATCTTTTTTCCCCAATTCTCTTCTTGTTGTATCCATAAAAGAGCAAAACTAGCAAGCTAAAAGGATAGTTTCCCCTACTTCCATGTCATTAGAAACTAGTTCCTACTAGAAGCTTTGGGCATCACTGGCCAGTTCGACCGATTTAACTCAGACTCGGCCGAGTCAATGACTGGCTCAGTTGGTTCAGTAACAAACTCACCACCGGACCAGTTTTTCTGTCGAGCCTAACCGGCCAGGGGTATGGTTCGGTTAGCACGGCCATATCCAAGCCGACTCAGCCGTTTTTTAAAATAGTGACTATGACCACTATCATCTTCTTCCATTTCTTTCGTTTTATGCCTACCCCCCACCAACACCACGAAAACCAAAAGTGGAATGATAATCCAAAAGAACACCATTTTAGATGGGAAACCTACAATAAAATGAGCAAGAAGAGAGAATGGGAAAGAGTAGGAGAGGAGGAGGAAAATACAAACAAGAATGACAAGAAAATGAGGGAGTTAACTGGGGTTTGCACTTACCTCTTTAGCTCTTCAGAAATTGATAACATGAGGTAGATGGCAGCCCTTCTTCACTCCTCCAACCTCCTCCTCCACTCCTCCAAGCTCTCCTTTGCTCTCTTCTCCAACCGCACACAAATATGATCTCAAAAGCTTGTTATCACCTCTATTCTCCAAGGTCTCTTCTCCAAGCTCAAGCCAAAGATGCAAGAATGAGGAATAGAGAGGGGAAAGAGGCCTTTTAACCTCATTCTCCCTTTCCCTAAACTCGCCCTTAACTCACCCTAGGCCCCACTTAAACCACAAATTAGAAAAAAAGATAGACGAAAAAAAAAAAAAAAAACCTCCCCACAAAACCAAGTGTGTGCCATCCCAAACAGCACAAGAAGCATCTTGGAACCATGCCAAAATTGTGGTTTGGCCTGTTGAACCACAAACTAAAACGTCACGGTTCCCACAGGTCCAAGAACTGTCGTTATTCAAGCAAAACACGATTCTGTTTTTCGGGTTTGCAATTCCATCTGTGGTTCAAGCATGGATCCTCATGGTTCACAATTCCTGCAACACTAACTAGAATTATCTAGTTCAAGCACACCTATCTACTCTTGTTTCCTAGACTACATCTACAAGATATCGTGACCCAATTTCTCAATCAGTGCTCTAGCTCCATCTTCTCAAGGTATTTCCAATCATGCTTTAACCTTTTATTCATCAAGTGATATAATATTAAATGTTAATAAACAATACCCATATGCAGTTTTAGAGCACTTATCTATGCATGCAACTCAGCCTAACAATCTTAATTTTGCAACTAATTTCAAACACGTATTCAGCACTATCCTCTATGTACATTGATCATATAAATGAGCATTATTTATGGGTGACAACATAAGCATATAAATCGAAAAATTGAAACAATGTTCAGCAAGTTGCCAAAAAAACCACTCTTCATCCAACATATGGTCAACCTTTGACTAGATGGTACCCTCAATTGTAGGTATGGACATTGGCAATCACTTAAAAACTAGGCAATCTATAAATTATTCAACTCAAATAAACAGAGTCTTTCAGAATTAATACTCAAGGGTACTTCAACCATTGAAAGCATCAAACTACCTATCCTATTAGTGCAATAAAATAATATCCTAATTTTTAGCAAGATATATAACCACTAGAAAGTACACTCAACCAAATTATTCAATGACAACTAACACAGCTAGCCATGAATCTCAGTTCTATTCCTTACTCGAACCCAGCAACCTCCAATCTAAGAGGACCTTCTAGCTTTCACGTTGTACATCTTCTCCTTGATTCTAGCTCACTCTCTCTCAAGATTAACAAACCCGACCATTCTAAATTGAACCTGATCGAGGATAGCCAATTTAAAAATAATGTAAGACATTTGCTAATAGTTTTCTATCTTTAGACATGACATGGAAAAATGATCAGTGATGGATAATGCAATGGCGATTTTAAGACAACATAGCTTCCTCTGCATCCTCATCCTATATACCAATGTGTAAATGAATTCACAGTTTCCCAAAGCTATGAACATTACCCCTAATGACCCTAGGGCCACCTCTTTCCGTTGCTGGTTATATCATATGATTACAGAACCAGCTTTATGCCACTAGAACCTTGGCACTTAAGCTCCTGCTCAATAAAACAGCAAATGTACTTCATGAGTTGGAGTTCATAACTCTTCTATTTTTTACATTGGGATTTACCATGCCTTTTTCTTCTAGGTCAGAAATGCACATCCCTTCTTATCAAAAAGGTCACTAAAGGTAATATCTGCAGTTTTGCAGGCAGTCAGAATTCATTCAGTAGGCACTCATAAACGTGCTTTTCTATTCTGCAATAAACTGCATTGTTACCAATATCGATTCAAAAAGGTAGAATAAAAAGTAATGTCTTTCCAACTGCAGATAAAACACTATTCTAAAATGTTTCTCTTGACTATTGTTATTTTTATCATCAGGACCTCGTCACATAGTATTTATATCAATGTCTGGAACAGCACTTACACTGCTTGCAATCTTAAAGACTTCTGATTCACATACCAGGCACATGAAACAATCATGCGCATTTCCTAGAATAAAAGATAAATAAAAATCTCTACTTTTATAGTCAGGATTTGGGGCCAGTAGTTACCCTGTTATCTCGAACAGGAGTTGGACTACTTGCAATCTTAGGCCGAAATGCATTAGGATTACGCTCAAGTATCGCATCAACAGCTTCTCTTCTCACAGTTTCATGATCAACATTGTTATAACAATTCACACAATTACATCCATCACAGTATATCCCAGATGCGAAGCATTCACAATACCTGCTCATCAAACAAAGCCAATACATAGGTTTCACATTATAAGTAGTGATCAATGAGTATTTGAAGAAAGAGTATAAATACTCATATTGCTCAGCAGCTACAGAAAGCATCATTTCTTCTATGGGAGCAGATCAAACACTCAAACATTTACTAGAACCAAATTTATGGAGAACAAATTCAAATGGACCCTGCAAATGGCAGGGCAGTTTTGTTCCCTGCAGAGCTTCATCCTTTGCCCAAAATCATAACAGGTGCAGGGTTTCAGCAAGACAATGCATTGAACCTGCCTGGCCCATTCATCTATCTAGAGGCTTTGGCATGAATGGATAATCACTAGGTAAGTGCAGACGTATGTTTGTATCTTTATGGTTTCAACTTTGGTTATAGCGACTTCAGTTGCTTCAACTGCTCCTGTGGCAATCGAGGCCCTTTTATGACCTGGTTTGGTTAAAGTCTAGAGGTTTTGAAATAGGTTAATAGCTTTATAAGTTGCAAATTCTGTTCTCAGCATCTTTACTTAAAGGGGCTCTGTGGAGGATTTCAACTATAAATCATGATTCAAAATGTGAGCAGGGCCTACAAATTTGTGAATTCTGGGTTGCTGTGGGTTAGTATCACTTGGAAGGAATTCTACTTATGAAGATCCACGCTGCTGTGAGAGGAGATTTGTACTGCTGCAGAAGGTCTCTTCTCACCCAGAAGTTGGGATGTTGCAAGTTGCAGCATGGTCCCTGTTGATGTATATAGCTCGGACAGGTGCTTCTTCGTAGGTTAGGTGTCAAGCATGCAGAAGATGTCCAGAAATCCTCTTTAGATTCTTGCTCATGAAGAGTAAATGATTAATATGATTTCTTTCCTAAGTCTAACTTAGGAAAAGCACATTGTTTAATTTAATTGATTAATGTTGGATATGCTAAGTTTTTAAAGATAAATAATTTAATTATTTAAGTGAATTAGATCAAATCTCTACCTTTGATCTGTGGGTTAGGAATTAATCCTATGCATCACTTTGGAGATTGAGGGTTCAGGATTTAACTCAAGATGAAATTAAAAAAGAAGCCTCAGGGAGAGGATGAAGACACACAATCAAGGCATTTGAGTACGAGGCTTGCATGAGTAAATTTGCAGAACTGCTGGAGAGTCAGACACTCAAGAAGACTGAAGAGATCAGAAAATATTGCAGCTGAAATTCACCAAGGAACAGAAGATCAGCAGGCTGGTCACATGTGTGGAAGGCCGAGAGGCTCAGTGTGGCATGTGAGGACCGAGAGTGTCCTGGAGGGCCACATGTGTGGAGGATCAGCTAGCTGAGTGAATTTCTGAGGACCAATTCCACCAGGTTTATTGCTGTAATTTTCTGTGTGTTCTTTGAGGGTCAATTTCCCTGTTAAGGGAGCCCTAATTCTCCTTAAAAGTGGAGGATAGTTCGTTGGGCAGAATTCTCTGCTGTTTTGTGGCTGATTTTCTGTTTTATTTCCACTGCAAATTTTATTTGTGAGGTTAAAATACCAGCACATTTTTTTTCAGCAGTTTCAGAAAAAGATTTTAATGGGTGAAATAATTTCTGGGTATTAATAATTGCTGATAAAAATAAATCAGACCTGGTATTAAAAATTAACAGTCCCAAGCACCGCTACTTGAGCATGGTGGCAACTGCAGGCCTGGTTGATAGTTGCTCTTTAACACTTGAAGAACCCACTGCAGTGTGGTATCTCAAGAAATTTTATGCCAGTCAGGCATTGATAGCCAGTTCTGTGATGTTTTTAGGCCAGTCTCTATGGAGATGTGATTTTTTATGCTTCCATCAATGGCCCTGCATGGTCAATGTACCACAATGTGTCCAATATGTTTGTGCTGAGTCTTCAGCCTCTGTTACTGTTTTCTATTGAGGACTTCTTTTGTAAGTTAGCATTTTTCCTTAGCACTGGTTCTTATCAAATACTAGTGTTTTCTAAACCCGAGCTACAATCTTTTAGTGATGAGTATGGTAAAAGTGCCCTCTAGCCTACCACACGTCAAGGATAAACTTGTTGCAATTTAATTAGAGTGAATGCAATGTTTTAAAACTCAGAATCAGCCTAGGGTCAACCCAGACTTGACTTGGACTTGGCTCGGAATTGGGTCAGTTAAAATTTACGAAAGTGCAGAAAAATATTAAAATTTTAATTTTAAAAACATATTTTAAAGATTCCAAACCATCAGAGACAAAATATGCAGAGGTTGCCCATGTATATACCATATAAGGGTGAATATATCATAATGGCAGCAAGTGTGATACATATCAGAAACAAAATCACAGTGGCTCTAACTAGCCTCTAGGGTCCATAAAACAACAAGAATCTGGTCAAAAAAATCCAAGCTTGAAAATGGGTTGTAGCCTTCTAACTTAGATATCAAATCCACAGCAAATAGTCCGCAAGGATTGACAAACAAGCTCCGAGCTCACTCTAAATCACCACTTTCCGATGCTGCTCCAAAAACTTCAAATGCTCCATGAGAGAGGTGTGATAAAAATCGAAAGGGAGGAGTTGTTTTGGGGGCAGGGGGGTTCTCTGTATAGTCTGTTTTTAGAGTTTATAGCAATAAAATTTAGGGTTTATATAAAAAAATGACCATTTCCTCAAACAGTGTGCTGCAGTGACGAAACAGAGCAACTCGGACGAGTTTGACCGGCTTGGTACTGAACCAGCTGAGACATACATTGACTCAGCCAGTTTAGTATCAAACTGGTCCCCAAACCAATTAGATGGACGAGTATGTTTTGGGCCCTGGGGTCAACTCAGTCAACTAGACCAAGTCCAAGTCTGAGTTGACCAATTTTTAAAACACTGGGTGAATGATTCTACACAGCATTGTTTATTCCCCTTTTTAACAGGCTGATCATTTTAGGTCTTGACAACTTGCAATGATATCAGTGTGGCAAGAAACCCTTATGGGTGTGGACTTGGTGAAGGACCCCTTGAGTGTACCATTTACTGGCTTATTGTGAATTTTCTGACTTAATGATAATAGAATCATCTTTCAAACAGAGGAAAAGAAAGAGCAAAAAAAATGTTCTAGTCGATAAATTTTAAAAGGCAGGAGAGAAGGAACACAAAAATCCAGCCAGTATGGACTTGGCAATTTTAAAATGCATTTTCTTGTGCAATGTTGATTTGGCAGCTCAAGGACAAATTCCGTCCATTGGACAGTCTTCCTCATCCAGAGAAGAACCATTTTGCCCTTGGAAGAATTTAATTTGGTCAAGGAAAAATATATTTTTAATGTGAAAACCCACAAGTACACGAAAGTACAGGTCATCTCTAAAGACAAATTGGGTCTCCAAAAAAGCAAATAAATACAAGTCAAGGCAACCTCATTTGGACATCATCATCACACATCACATCTTTTCTCTCTTGATCTGATTGGTTCGTACGAGTCTGAGATTGTAGGGTCCAAGTTCACACGTGCGAGGAAGAGATAGAAAATTCTGTTTTGGTGCATTGACTTCTGTTAAGGGACTGTTTGACCAGTGTTGACCATGGAGATTTTGACTCTGTTTGACTGAAATTCTGATCTATTTGGGAGACCGAGTTGACTGAAGGGTTGACCAAATTTTTCTGAGCAAGTTTGACCATCATTGACTGAAGTTCAGTAGCTATGGTATTTGCAGGTCAAAGGGTTGACTTTGACCACTTTCTGGGAAGAGTTTGTTGACTGTTTTGACTTGGTTTGACCAATTTTAGAAGGCCAAATTTGATGCTGCTTTAACCGAATTTTTTGAAGCACAGTTGCCATTGACCAACTAGGGCTTCTTTTCCTGCTGTTGACTTCGACTAGAATTGCAGATTTGACTGGTTGACCAGATTTTACTTTGAGGCTCATCTATTGGATATTGGTTGCTTGATTTCTTGGATAGTCAAAGAATTGACTTTGACTCTTTTGTTGATGAATTGAATCATTGTATCTCTATGTTGAACATTTGATGACAATCTAACAGAAGAAGAATTTGAAAAGGTTTTCCCCATTGTTGGTTTTTCCCTGGTTTTTGACCAAATATTGTGTCTCTTGTTATTGCTCCTGATTGTCTTCTATTGTACATTGCATTTACTGTTCTATCTACAATTGTTATTTATTAGTGGAAGATTATATTTGATGGCTAATTGAAAAAAAGAGTGCCCTAAGTGATTGTACTAGCATAGAGCAATGGAAAATTAACATGGTATCGGAGTTGAGGCAAAGACAAGCCCAATAAATCAAGAGACAAGAGCAATCATCTTTGGAAGAAGCTAAAAGAAGCCTATTTGACTTGGTCAAGATGTCTACCTCTTATTTCAAGGACACTGAGAAGTTGGGTGACTCATCGAACTTTGTTGCTTGGAAGATCAGGTTGGAAGTCATATTGGATGACAATAATGTTTTGTAATATGTGGAAGGTAAAGTACCTGAGCCACCGAAAAATGCTCCCGCTGCTACCAAGTCCAAATAGAAGAAAAATGTGCTCAAAGCCAAGAAAATCCATATTGATTTCACTAAAAGATCATTTGCTTACTTATGTTGGAAAATCGAAGAAGTCAAAGGATATCTTTGATAAGTTGGTTGGGATGTATGAGGTCAACAATTTGAATCAAATCTTCTCCTTGAAGAATCAACTCAAGGACATGAAAATGAACAAGGGGGAATTTGTGCAATCCTATGTCATGAGGATATCCCGACTAAGGGATCAATTGCAGATTGTTGGTGAGCCCATATCTGACAAAGAACTGGTGTTGACCACTCTTCAAGGTCTTCCTCCTATTTGGGAAGCCTTCATCACTACTATAAGCAACAATGACAAGTTCCCGACATTTTATGAGCTTGCCAGTAAGTGCACTCAAGTAGAAACCAAGATGATCTCCAAAGGGGGGATTCAAAAGCATGAAGAAGGAGAGCCCTCTACATTTGCTACTCAAGACAAGTTGAGAAAAGGAAGAGCAAGACCATCTAAAAGGCCTGATCCAGATTCCAGGGATTCCAATAGAAGATTCAAAAGGGAATTATCAAAAGTTGAACGTTACAACTGCCACAAGCATGGTCACTATGCCTGAGAATGTCCGAAAAAGTGAGATACTCCAAGGTCCAACTGTGGCTTCAACAACAACAGGTTTAATGATAGGAGAAAAGGAAATGATAGAAAAAGAAGAGACAATAGAAGAAGAAAAGATGTTCTTGATGATCATGAAGAAACCTATCGTCCGCAAATGAGATCAAGAAACTCAAGGTATGAAAACAATGTTACTGCTTCACAATTTGAATATATTCTTGTTTCTGCGCTTTCTAGTTCCTCTCCTCCAAATACATGTGATGGTTGGTATATAGTGGGGATTCTAGACATTTCTTTAGGTACAAGGAATTCCTCTCAAATGTGGTTGAGAGGGAATCCAATCTGAAGATCGTCCTTAGGGAAAACTCTACCTATCCTATGAAGGGCTTTGGTTTTGTTAAATTTCATTTGGACTTTAGGGAATCCGTTCTTCTTCAAGATGTTATGTATGTTCCGAGATTAAAGAAAAACTTAGTATCTATATCTGGCTTGGAAAACAAAGGGACGATAGTTGCCTTCATAAGAGGGAAGGTCCTCACCTAGGCTATGGAGTCTCGCATGAGAGATAACTTCACCTTTGGATCTAGAATTCAAGGACTTTATAGAGTCAATGGAAGACCACTGCAAGCATTGGTTCATGATAGCAATCATCAAAACGAGCTATTGCACCGAAGACTTGCACACCTACACTATGAAGCCCTGCCTAAAGTTAGAAAATTGGTTTTTGGGATGCCTAATGTTCAATCTGTCGAGAAATCTAGGGCATAACAATTAAGTGATTTCTCTTCTATTAGTAATTGCTTGTGAGTGAATTTTACTTTTTTAGATTAGGATCTTCTATTACTTAGGTTATTAGTGTTCTTCTTCATCAAACAACTACTATTGCATAAACCATAAAGAGACAAGAGACACAGAATATAGGCTATCATCCAAGGCCAAAACCTCTCCCACTTGAGAGGAAAACCCGAAAAAATTATTCTTCTTGTAGAGATTCCAATTGATAAATACCAAGACCAAGACCCTTGACCTATCTGCCACTCCAAGACCAAGACACAAGATCCTTAGTCAACGATAGTCAACCTTTTGCTCCTTCCTCCTCGGCTTCTTCTTCAAACTTGGCTTTCTTCTGCTTTAGACCTTCGACCTTATTCCACTTCAGCTCCCTAGGAGGACTGCACTTCTCCTTGGCTTCCACTGCTGCAACAAACTTCTCCTCGACCTTCACTACTGCAACAGACTTCTCCTCGTCCTTCACTGTTTGCAACAAACTTCTCCTCCTCTTTCACACCTGCCACAAACTTCTAACACGTATAGAAGTTTTCTACCCTTAAAACAATCCAAAGAAATACCCTAAGAACCTCACTCTTCTTTCTTCTTTACTTCGCAGGTTGGGAGGCTTCTCCTTTTACCCTTTTCACACTTCTATTTCAAATCACTGTACCACCGAAATTTTGTCCCATAAGTTTCCTCCTTAAATAAGCCGACTTGAAGAGGGTGAGCTGACATGTCTGTTGGAGGAGATAATTAATTCCACTTTGAAGCCGACTTGAGGTTAATGTTTGTGCTTGGTCTTGGAGGGCTACTTGACATTTTCATTGACTCATATACAAATATAATATGCCCAAGAAGGGTCCTTCATACATGACATAGACTCAAATTGACTTGTATGACTAAATGACAAATCTTAAAGGCTCACAATGGGAGCCATCACTAAAAATAAAATTCCCTACTCATGAAACCCATGAGACGAGCATTAATAATAATTTTATTTTTCTTCTTTTCATCAATTACATAAAATCATATTTCCACATGTCATTATGAAAACCAAACCTAGTTACATTTTTCAACACAATCTAGTCATGATGTTGTATGTCTAGGGTGTGCTAGTGGAAAGAACACAAAGGGACCATTCCCCTCCAACAAAAGAAGGACTAATGATATTTTTCAACTCATCCATTCTAACCTATGTGGACCCATGCCTGTGCACCTACAGGAAAACATGGATATCCTATTTGAAGCATGACATGTTCAAGGACTTCAAGGCATTGATAGAGAATCAAACAGGGAAGAAAATCAAAGTTTTTAAGTCCAACAACAATGGAGAATATAGATCAAACTATGTTACATGAAACTTCTATGAACCCTACGTTTCAGGTTGTACCTTGCCCGAAACTTCGAAACTCAACCAAAACTCAACCGAAACTCGACCATCATGTAATCATCTATTAGAGTTAATATAGACTTGGTTTTCCTTCTAAATTGTCATTTATGGGTTTTATTCAATTTTTTCTTGCAAGATAATGTGTTATTCACTTATTTATAATATATATATATATATATATATATATATGACGTTTCAGTTGATGTTTCTACTTTTGGGAGGTGACATTTCTAAACGTACCCATTTCGAGAAATCCGAAATGTTTTGGCGTTTCGTGCAACTTAGGCCTCAAATGAGTCCATTGACTTTTGCGAGGCTAGAATCCAGAAAGAGACTATTATACCATATAATCTCAAGCAAAATCATGTCACTGAAAGAAAGAACAAGTCTATAATGGAAGTTGCTCGAGCCATGTTGCATGATCAAAAGTTGTCGAAGTTCCTCTGGGGAGAAGCCACAAATATAGCAGTCTATGTTCAAAACAAGGTTCCTCATCAAGCCCTGGATAACAAAACTCTCGAAGAAGTGTTTACAGGTGTGAAGCCCGATATCTGTCATCTAAGGATATTTGGCTTCCCCGTATACTTTCATGTGTCGAAGGACAAGAGGAACAAGCTGGAGGTCGCTGGAAAGAAAGGTATGTTTGTTGGGTATTGTGAAAATTTTAAAGCCTCTAGAATATATATTTCTGGTCAAAGGAAAATCAAGTTTAGCAGGGATGTAACTTTCGATGAAAATGTTTCCCTTGGAAAAGCAAGGGACCTTCCTCCACCTCCTCTTGTTGAGAAGAAGGCTGATGACATGGACCTATTAGAAGGTCCTTCTGTGCCGAAATCTAAGAAGGATATTGTTGATGATCCCATGAAGACTACGGACCCCTTGGATCCTCCTCCATGTGATCCCCCTGGAAGAGACCACTTTGGTTTCGTGATACATTAAAGGATGTTGAAAGACATGCTGCTATCAGAGGAACATTTAGAGAAAGCAAGAAGCCATGCCGATAGCAGGGATATGATGTAGCTATGAGCACTATCATTTAGACTGAGCCTCCCACTTTTGAAGGAGTGAAAGAGCAGGTTTGGAAGTATGTCATGGTCGAAGAGTATGAGTCTATTATGAAGAATGTGTGGGATGTTGTTTTGAGACCCAAAGGAAAATTTGTTGTGACTTCGAAATGGCTATACAAGATCAAGCATGGAGCTGATGAAAGCATTGAGAAGTATAAAGCAAGGTTCATGGCTAGAGGTTTCTCCCAGAAAGGGGGAGAATATTATGATAACATCTTTGCACCTATTTCCCGCTACACTAATATTCATTCTATTGTTGCCCTTGCTGCAAGTCAAGGATGGACCCTTCACCAGATGGACGTAAAGACTACACTTCTTCATTGCATACTACAGGAAGAAGTATTTGTTGAGCAACCATGGGGATTTGAAATAGAGGACAGGAAGACTCATGTTTGCAAGTTGACCAACTAGCACTGATGCTCTTGCCGTTGACTTTGACCAGAATTGCAGATTTGACTGGTTGACCAGATTTGAGTTTGAGGCTCATCTATTGGATATTGGCTGGTTGATCTCTTGGATAGTCAAAGAATTGACTTACTCTTGTGTTGATGAATTAAATCATTATATCTCTCTGCTGAACATTTGATGACAATCTAATAGAAGAAGAATTTGAAAGGGTTTTCCCTGTTGTGAGTTTTTCCCTGGTCTTTGACCAAATCTTGTGTCTCTTGTTATTGCCCCTCATATTCTTCTATTGTACATTGCTTTTACTGTTCTATCTACAATTTCTATTTATCATTGGAGGATTATATTTAATTGCTAATTGAAGAAAAGATTGGGTTAAGTGATTGTAATAGCAAAGAACTGTGGAAAATTAACATGCAATTCATCATATACTGGTTTTGCATATTTATGGAAGTTATGGATTTCACAAGAAGCTTAACATTTCAAAATATGAACACTAGTATTTGTATTATATGAACTAATTTAAGTGGACAATATGCATTGCAGACTCCAATCAAATCACAATGCAGTGTAAACAATGCATCTTATTCACAACCAGTAACAATATAGTGGAAAAGAACTCACAATTTCAGGCAGCGGGAATTTTTGCAATTGCACTGTCTTGATTTCTTTGGAGTTCCTTCCTTTGAATCAGTTAGTGGTCCTGAGAACGACCCTCTTGGAGATCCTTGCTTTCTAATAAATTCAACAAAATAAATCAGTTAGAAAAACAGATCTAAAACAAATACAATCTGTGAAAATGAATGAATACAATATTTACTTGTCAATTTAATGATCTCTGAACCTATCCAATCCGAACAAAGATCTCTGTTATTTATACAACAAAATGACTATAATACTAGAGACCCACATATTCCACTTGCTTCAACCTGTTAAAGAGGTCGCCATTTTGAATAAAGCATTAATGTGATTGACTGATAGGATAGAAAAGTGCAACATATAAAGTCAGCATCCACACTTAAAAATTCACATCAAAGAAGAAAAAACATAGGGATAATATTTAGAGATTCCAAAGATCTAGCAGGCTTTGCTAGGGAAAATTGAGTATTATGTTTGTTAACAAGGCTAGTGATTCTGCCCATAACTGAGCAGCCTATAATATTTCAAGCCATGGAGAAAACTAGGGCATGCAAAGGTCCTGCAACATAGATACTAAAAAGTTCATTTATAAATCACATGGTGTGTAGAGAGTAAACTGTAAAATAGACTTGTAATCACAATAAATATAATAATTAGCAAAAGTCTGTTTATCGTTTAGATAGGGAATATGTTTAGTTTTTTAAACAAACAATGTAATAATTGACCCTAGTAATGGTTATTTCCTGAACTAGCATGGGTGATGAAAACCAACATGTTAAGAAACTCTGCAAAAGCACTTAACCCTCTTTTCATTCACCTGTCATTTTGCACAAGAGATGACTAGTGAAATATCTCGATTCTCAATTAAAATATAAGTGGAAAAAATCTAAGTCCTCCATATTGTGTTACCAAGTGATAATCTCCTTTCCCTAGTTGAAGGTTTAGGTAATCTAGGGGAATCTCCATCAGGAAATAACTCAGCATGTAAAACAATGTAAGAAACCATTGCAACCTGATCAAGTTCTGGATGTACTTAAGTTTTGCAGGAAAGCACTGCCATGATATTGCAGTGAAATGATTGTCCCTGACTACTCCAGCACAGCATGAGTTAGCCAAATATCACAAGGCCACCAAAGAACTAACTAGTGAATTGAAGCTGTCCCTACAGTGAAAAAGTGCTTTCTGATATTAAAACTATGATACATACCATCCTCTGTTAGCTTTCTGGGTTATACTCCAAAAGTATTTTCTACCAACACTAGTCCCTTAGCAATGCTTCATGAAAATATGGATGGCTCAATTTTGGTGGATGCTCGATTTTGGTTAGAGTACTAGTATGGCACCCTTACCTAGGAAGTCGTTACCCTAATTGACATGATGACTAACCCATTGAGTGCACACAGTGGGGGTGTTGGTTACTCGAATAGGAGAGGTACATATGTAAGAGGAGCAGCAACCACTTGGAGGAGGACATGTAGCCCTATGATCATGGGACCATCTGATATATAACTTGGAGGTTGGGTACTTGACTTGAGAATACTTGGGTTGAGGATCATACTTCAACGAGGTTGGTTGTGAACCCAGATACAAATGTTGAGGAGGAGCATTGGAGCTGAGATACCACATTAGCACACATGAGAGGAGAATTGGGCACATGAGAGTACATGTAAAACACAATTGGAAAAGGATCACCTTGGATACCACCATAAAAAAGGAGCATTGGACTAATAGCATTGACAGCACACCATCCTAGAGGGGGAATTGAGTCCTATGAGATTCATGCTTGGAGTTTGTTTCATCTTCGAGGTTGGATAAACACTAGTATGGCAGTTGTACATACTTGTATTATAGAGCACTCCATGTGGGATTTCCTTGTTGGTTACTTGTATGGACACGTGTCCTTGTTTTATGTTAGCCTCCCACACTTGATTTATATATAAAGGGAGAAGAGAACCCTGTCATATCAAGAACATCATTGTACTATATTGTTTGTAACAGTCTTAGACACATCTCGTAGGGAGCAAGACACCAAGGTTCATGAGAAAAACCTAGGAGAAGACAACAAGAGAGATATGTCTTAGTTGTTTTTTGAGAAATTCTTATTGTGTGATGCTAGGGTTTGCTCTTGTGAGATGCTAGGGTTTGTGCATGTAAACCCTACAGAAGAACATGACATTCAAGGTGATGATAGATTTTATTGTGCCTCTGGTTGTAACACTAGGGTTTCTACCATAGTAGATGACATGGAAAGTGGAGCTAATACATTGCATGATTTTGGAAACTTGAGATTGTGGGATGCATTAAGGCTCGGTGAAGATTATGGAAAGCTTAGCTTGATGAGTCGTGAGGTTGGTAAGATGCCTTGCTCGTAAGAAAACTCAGGTATTGTATTTGTCTTGATGTAAGACTTAAAGACCTAAGGTTTGGGTATTGAAACCCTTGGACATGTAGACTTGGATGTTAGCGCTAAAGTTGCCTTGCCATGTACTTATGTAGTGCAACATGACTAGGGTTTGCAAACGCTAAGGAAGCCAAGAGCGTTGATGTGGAGGGCTTGTGTGTTACAAACTTGATATATGTGTAAAGGACTTGCAAGTGTTGATGCTAGAATGCTAAAGATCTTGGGGGAGTGACCAGCTTTGGTTGGGAGTGATTCCAATCTAGGGTTTGGACTCTAGAGGCCTTAACTTGTACCAACTTTGTGATAAATCTATAATATGTATTTGTACTTCATCTATCATATATATATGAAGTTTCTAGCAGTCCAAATTGTGTAGATGCAGATTTGAATTTCAGCTTATGTTATCTTCAAGATTGATTAGATTTCAGCCCTTATTGTTCATAATGATTAGAGATAACATTTGGCTGAATTGGTTAAGTGGTTTAACACATATCTTGAAGATAAAGAAGAAAAATTATTGGTATTATATTCCATTGTAATAAGAAAAATCAGCAATGTCATTTGATGTGAAAAGTATGCCCTAAGGGCTATAGTATTGTGGCACTGAATTACAATCATGAGATATTTATCCTATTGGGATGCCAAGTGAAATGGGTTGAACAAAAATGAAATGATCAATATTGGATCACTATATAATTTTTCATCTATCTTGATGCTTTTAGAGTGGAAAAAAAAGAGGAATCAGCTTGCAGGAGCAGTTTTATTGATGGGACCCAACTTGGAAAATTGGGTCTGAAACCTTCAAAAGCCATTTTGAGGGCCTTAAATGGCATTTTTTGGTGGGTAAAACTTTCCCGCATACACGTCGAACCCTATGGCTTGTTCTAAACTCAAAAACCTTTCCAATAGTGCAAGAGTTATGTCAATAGTATCTATATGCAAAAGTTATAATCTTGGAAGTTGACATACCATATTTGACCACCATGGCACAAATGGATGCCACGTCGACCCCTGTTACTCATGGAAAAGGGTTTAGCCATGTGACCACTGACAACTACGAAGAAGACTAATTTGATTGCTAATTGAGGCTAAGAATTGGGCTAAAGTAATTGTAACACCATAGAGCAGTGCAAAATTAAAACAACTTAAGGGTCAAAAGTGAAAGAAAATCAAGGGATCATGAAGAAAGCAAAAAAGGAGTCAAGGAAAAAAAACGAGAAAGAGCAATAGAGTTCGAGTGTTGCTACCCATTCACAATCCATGTTAAAGATCGAAGCAAAAGTCGGTTTAGAGCCATACCTAAGTGAGATCAATGCCTTAAAATTGAAACACTAGTTGCAACAATTAGAAGCGTATTTTAGCATTCACAACATAGATGAAAAGCAAAAAATACCATTTCATATATTGAAGTTAGAGGGTCATGCCCTAAGTTGGTGGGAAAGTCATATAGAAACACTTAAGGTTGGAGGGTGATCGCCCAATAACTAAGCATACGACTTTAAAAGCATCATAAAGTCTCAATTCTATTGAGAAATCAATGTTAGTAGAATTAGGGTTAGATTTCTCTTCCTTGATAATTACTTGTGAATTATGTTGGCTTCTTTTGTTTCTTTATTATATTATTTTTCATCAAGCAATTACTAAATTATGTATGTATGAAGATCACATGTTAATTTTAGTTATGTTCTATGAATAGAGCAATTTATTTCAATTTTCACAGTTAGCTCAATATCTTTTCCAGATTAGCAATCACATCAGCATTAAAGTAAACCGCAGATAGAACATAAACATAAATCGCAGAAGACAAGCCAAGACAAGAGGACACAAGATGTGGCGCTAGCTAGGGACATACTCCAATGTGGGGAAACCCTTGATCAATTCTTCTTATATGTTCTTCAATAGTTCAACAAAGAGAGAGAGAGATAGTACATATACATCAAAAGTCAACATTGACTAGATAAGAGCAGAGATCTTCACCATGAAGATGACACAATGCAGTTATACACCTCACACCAAGGACTGCAGCTTAGAGAGTAGCCTTCAATCTTCAACTGATTTGCAGCATAAGGTCCTTCAAGATGAGACCCTTACATCATCATGTTGCTCCTTGTCAGTTGAATCAACCCATGACACTAGCTTTGTCCATCTTCTATTACAACAGCATCAAACGGTCCTCTAATAGCTTCAACAGCATGACAACTCCATGTATATTATGCTAATGATCTGAGCACTCAAATACTCATACAAAATATTGATTGTGGTGTTATGGTCTGCAACCTAACACACAGTCTTCCTATGCTGCTCACAAGAAAGTATGTACCTTCGTACGGTCAGCTCTTCAATCTGCCTTCTATTAATGACGAAGTTCGACCAATGTCATTGAACATAGGCCTATATTAATCTACCCTCTATCAATCCCCTTTGCTGCTCCAAAGGTTTCCAACCAAGTCTTCAACACATTGATTTCTCTCATAAAATTTACCGTTCATAACCTTCATCAAGTTCACACCCCTTTCTCCATCCAAGTGACTGTACTATTATCAACATAGTCCTAACATATGCTTCCTTGCTAGACAGACTTCAACATATACCCTTCAGCACTCTTCTCCCTATCATACAAACCACTTTCAGACCTTCCTCATCTGCCTGAAGCTTGACGTTGTTGCTGTCCAAATCTAAGGTCTGATAGTTGTGGTGGGACTCCTCCATGGCTGCGGCAGGGGCATGCTTGAATAGTCTTCTTTTGACTGCGTTAAGGGCTCCTCTTTCCAGCGTATAGGAATCCTCCTCTTGCTACATAGAACCCTCATTGACTGCGAATTAATCACCTTCGAGGACTGCGGTTAGGGCAGCATAGAGGCCTCTTGAGATTGTGTGTTAGAGGACTTTGTCTAGGGAGATAAGGCCTCCTATTTTCAGCGTATAAGAGTCTTTTTAAATTGCGGATGTAGGGCAACATCTAGTGCGAAATAAGGCCAACAGTTAGGGCGTATATGGACTATGATTAGGGCACGAACAGAAATGCGCCTAGGGCTCTTTTGAACAACGTATAGGTCTCTCCTTAGGGCTGTGTATAGGAGCCTTTTTATTATAGCTGATAAGGTCTCTTTCTAGACCAACAATTAGATCTTTCCTTGCTATGTTATGTAGGCTTCCTTCACCATTCGAGATCTCCCTTCCTTTCTGCATCTAGGGCTTCTTCATTAGGGAAACGTAGACTCCATTAGGACAGCGTAGATCCTTTCTCCATCAGGGCAACATTATCCCTTAGGACCTCTCCTACTAAAACCCAAAGACAAGTAGAGAGGAAGAGATCCCAAGTGAGTGTGTTGAAATGACTTGAGGGCCACCTCTATTTATACTAAAAGGTTGAGAACAAGTGGGGTTTGTTTGGTTGTTGGTCGACCTTGACGAATTGTCCCATAACACAAATAAATTCATATCTCCATGAATACTTATCGGAATCGGATGATCTTTAGATCAATCTTACACCTCTCGATGAGAGGCAACCAAGAAAAATATCAGTTGTTATTAATAAGATGACCCACATGGAGTTTGGCCCTATTTGCCAATTTTAACACTCCCTCTCAACTAGGGAGAACTCCATCCGCTGATCCATATGTCCGATTGTACTATCTCTGCCATCAGTGCCTTGCACTGCTCTGCTCTGCTGAACCATGAAGAAGAAGAATTGATCAAGAATGTTTCATACCATTCTCTACTAACCCAAAGTCAGTTTCATATGAGGAGAGTGTGTCATACCACTCTTACTGACCCGAAGTCAGTTTCATTGATCCCAAATCAATATCACAAGAGAGTGTCTCAAACCACTCATACAGATCCCAGATTACAGATCCCAGATCAGTTTCATTGATCCCAGACCAATCGAGGTCATCCTAGCATTGGGAGTACAGTAGATACAACGATGCGTCGATTGATAGTACTACTAATGGTCCCTAACCCCATTTCCCTACTCATTGAATAGATGAGAGGTACTTCCCATGAGTCCCAGACTGCATGGGTAGGATGCCTCGACAAGAGAACTAATCATCCTATCCTACAGGAGAATGAATCATCCTGGCTCACAAGAGAACGAATCATCCTATCCCAAAGTCGCCTCGGGGTATCACAAGGGAAGGCTAAGCTATTCACCCTGTACACAGTGCACCATTAGGGGAGGGTGAGTCGCTCTATGGTTGTGTGTTGCTCCAGTAAGTACCCCAAGCCCCCCAAAGCCCCCAAACCTCAATGCATCCAACATGCAGGACCCTTATACGAAGGTCTCTCAACGACTCCAAGTCATTCGGGAAAGACATAAATTTGACCTTTCCCCGAGGCTTTGACAAAATGTCTACGACCTACGATGGAACCTCCTCACTCATCGACTTACCATATCCCAGATAAGGTAGTATTTGATGTCTATCTACTGGAGCAATCATCAAATACGAGATTCCTCAACAATCGAGTCCCCCCCTGGTTGTCACAGAGAATCATAGTGGTATTCATCATGTGTACAAACAACTCACTAAAGAGCTTCCGCAACCAAGCAGCTTCACACGAGATCATACTCGTAGCTATGTATTCGGTCTCGGCAGTGCTTATAGCAACCGACTTCTGCTTCTTGCTCATCCATGATATCGAAGTAGAATCCAAAAAGAACCAACACTAAGAAGTGTTCTAGCGATCCTCCACCCTGCCTGCCTAGTCAGCATTTGAATAATCATGCAGCTTCATATTTCCGGCAGTGTATATCAATCCATGAGAGATTGTGCCCCAAAGATATCTCAGAAGATTCTTGGCACAAATCCAGTGACACTCAACCAAATATGTGCTCACCACGCTAACTACAAAACATATATCCGGTTGGAAGTTCACCAAGAACATCAATGCAAATGAGTTTATGAAACTCAGAGGCATTTCCCAAATCTGGTCCAGCATCACCATCATATAACTTCTTAAAGTTAAGATCCTCGAGATAGACACGGGCTTGCAGTTTACCATTCCATATCCGGAATCCAACTCCCTCTTACTTCTGCAAGTGAGAGGGTCTGCACTTGTCAGAAATAGGTCGTTCTCAGAACGTGCCAGTATGAGAGGTCTATCATCCACAACCTTCAAACAATGGTTTGGATCGGCTTCACTCCTAGTGAATCTCAGCTTTATCTAACAACTATCAATCCTCTCATGCTATGCGCAAGGTGTTTTGCTTCAAGCCATAGAGGGCTTCCTTCCACCTGCATACATGGGATTCCCGATGAATCTCAAACCTCTCGGGTTGTTCCAAACCTGTGGACTTGCTTCATGAGGGGAATGGTCCCCTTGTAAGATTTTCCTTTGGTACATCTCAGACATGTACCTTCATGCTCTTTTTGAATTCAGGCATCCCAATCACCATCTTACTCTCATCGGGTAGGGCCCCACAATAAGTAGACCTCCAGTGCTATAGATGAGATGTGTCAACTGACATGGTCCCCGATGGACCATCCTACAACTTGATACAAATTGCCAACCCTGAACCCATGAGTAAAAGCATCTTTGAAAATTTCATTTTCAAACACGTATCTTTCCATCCATGAATGCCACCGTGTAACCTTTGACTTCCATTGCCGAAATGGACACCAAGTTCTTCTTGCGATCATGTACATAAAAGAGTTACCTTCATTCAATTGAGGGGTAACATTTCCTACACCCTTTCTGGGATAGGTGGCATCGGCTCCAAGTATAATCCCACGATTGTTTCCATCTCTGCCAAATTAGAGAGAGCACCCTTCTATCTGATGGAGTGCATGGGGTTCCTTTCTTTCTCTGAAGAGTCGATTGTTTCCTTAATGACATGTATTACCTGTCATTCCTCTGATCATTGAAGATGTCCCTGGAATGATTGTTATCATCATCAAGTGATGTGTCCTTACTCCTTTGCATAATGGTCGAACTTATTGCAAGCAAGGCATCTGCCTTTCCTTTCACCCTGAGATCCGGACTTCCCATTGAAGTGATCTGTAGGTAGGCCATCAGAAGCTTCTTGAAGCATAAAAACTATGGCTGAAGTATGAAAACTGATAGCTTGTAGATTTAATTGTTAAAAATACACGAGAGGTATTTTAATAATAATTTATTAATATATATAAAATGTTCAAGTTGATATAAGATGATTTGAATGTTACAATGAGGCCCTGCTTTTATACCTCAGCAGGTGACCTTTCGTGAATGGGCATGTCTTTTAAACATGCCTTTTCACCTAACTTAATGACTATTTAACCTCATTAATATTTAATTATTTAATATTTATATTTATTTTAAATATTTAATTGTTATGAATTATATTCATAACATAGCCTCTTCCTTCGAAAGCTTTGTCCTCAAAGCTTTAACGCTGGGGATTTCCTTCACTTAGTGTTGTCGTCTCGGTTGTCTATAATCTGACCATCATCTCGTCGTATAGCTCATCATAATATTCCTTCAAATTTTTTATTTTAATTTTTTTTAATAATATATATATTATATATATATATATATATATTATATAATATATATATATTATATATATAATATATTATATATATATATCTATATATATATATATGAAATTGAATTAAATTAATTATATGTCGGTTCGAACAACCATGTTGACTGTCACGCCCAATCGGAGAGGTGGCTGGATGGTTTTGATAGCTGACTGACCCACCATCTTTGAGGCCCGATGTGACTAGAGCCGAGCACAAATGGATAGGTAGACGGCTACAGCACAGGATGATCGGTGGACGGCTGCAGCACAAGACGACGGTGGTCCGATAGCAACAGAACAAGGTGGTGGTAGCACGCTATGGATGCAGATGTGGACGAAAGAAGTGGTAGGTTGTTCGAGGGACGACGACCGATGAAGACAAGGAAGGCGTCAAAAAGGGAAACGTGGTCAGCGGGGACGCGGATGGGCTGCGAATCGGGGGCAGTGTGAGGGCACTGCTTCGGGGAACGACAGAGGCAGGGAAACAGAAAGGGACAGTTGCAGACGAAAACGGGAATTTGAACGTTCACTGGTGGTGACGGTTCGAATGATGCGTGAAACGTCGACTCTCCAACGTTACTATGTGTGGTTTTTGGCCCATGCACGCACAGTCACTAAAACAAAACGCCCCAAATATTCCAACCAAGAAAGGGAATACTGGATTCCCATTTGTTTCATTCTTTGACGTCACACTCTTCTGCTCAAAATGATTACCTGGCCAGGCCCACCCAATGTCTTGAAGGGCAGGTATCATGTGCTGCCCTAGAAAATTTTCAGATTCAGGTGTATCCACGATAGTTCCACACATCCACAGCATATAGAGAAGACATTATTTCAGAAATCTCTACTTGGAAGTGCAATTCCATTCTCTCCATACTCACTGTCAAGTCATTATTTCTGAAACTAAAGCCATTGGTCTTGGCAACCTCCTTAAACTTTGATATAATGGCAGAAACTAGTTGCTTCGACATGAATCGCAGAAACCCTTTTGAACCCTCGAGCAAAGGAGCCAGGTCTAGTCCAGTTGGCTAGGATGCCACTAAACTGAAGGCATTTATGCATGGGGAATTGGGAAGCTTCGCAAACTCATGAGAGCTGGTGTCCAAATTATTTTGGCCAACGTCATGAGTTAGTAATAAATTATCACCATTAAACCCTACTTTGAACCACGGGTCTTCCATGGTTTCAGGTATGGTAATACGAGTCAAATGGTCGGGATCCAGCAACCGATGGAGAAGGATTAGGGCACTGCATGGTAATCGCACAGGGAGACTGAAATCTATGTTCCACATTTTCTTCAACACTGCGCGCATATCGTCGACAATAACAAACAGTCACTCGCCAGTCAAAATCCCAAAAAGAACTATATCACAAGACCATAAGTCTGTGATGGCACCATCATAACGCGCCCCACTTACGATCTTTGGAGCGAGGTAGGGAGCAACGCCGTAACGCGAGTAAAACAAGTTGTCTTTTCCCGCAAGCTCCTGAATGGTGCTCAACCCGAAATCTGCGAGCTTGAGGTTTCCCTTACCGTCTAATAGTAGATTGTCAGACTTGATGTCTCTATGATAAATTCCCATTCTGTGAAAGAAGTCCACTGCAGTGGAAATATCTTCTCCATGTATCCTCCTCTTCCTTGGACAATTTTTTCTAGGTAGTTGAATTTATTCTTTCAAAAACCGTTCCTCAATTTTTTTGTTCATGAGATCTTTCAGAGACACTTAGATTGATTACTTGTCTTTTATTGGTTGCCTCTTTTGCATCATTCTCTTGTTTCGTCTCTTCACCATTATTATCAATTTCCTTTATACCTGCTTTAATTTCAAGATATGATTTTTCTAGACACTGAAATACTTTTTGAATTTTATTAAAATTCTCTATGGATTCAAGATGTGAATGTAATGGCATATTGTGCGGCGAACTGCGTTCAAAGGCCGACTCGATTATATCATGTGCCATGGCTCCGATACCACTGAAGCATAAAAACTATGGCTAAAGTATGAAAACTGATAGCTTGTAGATTTAATTGTTAAAAATACACGAGAGGCATTTTGATAATAATTTATTAATATATATAAAATGTATAAGTTGATATAAGATGATTTGAATGTTACAATGAGGCCCTGCTTTTATACCTCAGCAGGTAACCTTTCATGAATGGGCATGTCTTTTAGACATGCCTTTTCACCTAACTTAATGACTATTTAACCTAATTAATATTTAATTATTTAATATTTATATTTATTTTAAATATTTAATTGTTATGAATTACATTCATAACACTTCCGTTGCGCCATTTTGATAATATACTCTGCTTTGACTTCACCCTTGGTGAATTTGAAGAGGGATGAGGAATCCATTGATCCTTTTGTCCTTTCCCAACTATCTTCGGTGATTGCTCTTTCACTCTTGCTTGGGCATTGTCTTCACCTTAGCTTTGATACCATGTTAATTTTAGGTGTGTTCTATGCTTAGAGCAATTTATTTCAATTTTCACAGTTAGCTCAATATCTTTTCCAGATTAACAATCACATCAGCATTAAAGTAAACCGCAAATAGAACATAAACATAAATCGCAGAAGACAAGAAAAGACAAGAGGACACAAGATGTGGCGCTAGCCAAGGACAAACCCAATGTGGGGAAACCCTTGATTAATTCTTCTTATATGTTCTTCAATAGTTCAGCAAAGAGAGAGAGATAGTACATATACATCAGAAGTCAACATTGACTAGATAAGAGCAGAGATCTTCACCATGAAAATGACACAATGCAGTTATACACCTGACACCAAGGACTGCAGCTCGGAGAGCAGCCTTCAATCTTCAACTGATTTGCAACATAAGGTCCTTCAAGATGAGACCCTTACATCATCATGTCGCTCCTTGTCAGTTGAACCAACCCATGACACTAGCTCTGTCCATCTTATATTACAGCAGCATCAAGCAGTCCTCTAATAGCTTCAACAGCATGACAGCTCCATATATGTTATGTTAATGATCTGAGCACTCAAATATTCATATGAAATATTGACTGTGGCGTTATGGCCTGTGACCTCACACATAGTCTTCCTTCGCTGCTCACAAGGAAGTATGTACCTTCATACGGTCAACTCTTCAATCTGCCTTCTATTAATGAAAAAGTTCCACCAATGTCTTAAACATAGGCCTATATTAATCTGCCCTCTAACAGTCCCCTTTGTTACTCCAAAGGTTTCCAACCAAGGTCTTCAACACAGTGATTTCTCTCATAGAATTTACCGTTCATAACCTTCATCAAGTTCACACCCCTTTCTCCATCCAAGTGACTGTACTATTATCGACACAGTTCTAACATATGTTGCCTTGCTGGACAGACTTCAACGTATACCCTTCAGCACTCTTCTCCCTGTCATACAAACCACTGTCAGACCTTCCTCATCTGCCTAAAGCTTGACGTTGTTGTTGTCCAAATCTGAGGTCTGATAGTTGTGGTAAGACTCCTCCATGGCTGCGGTTGGGGCATGCTTGAATAGTCTTCTTTTGACTACGTAAGGGATCCTCTTTCCAGCGTATAGGAATCCTCCTCTTGCTGCATAGAACCCTCATTGACTGCGGATTATATCACCTTTGAGGACTGTGTTAATGCAGCATAGAGGCCTCTTGAGATTGCGTGTTAGAGGACTTTGTCTAGGGAGATAAGGCCTCCTATTTCTAGCGTATAAGAGTCTTCTTAAATTGCGGATGTGGGGCAACATCTAGTGCGGAATAAGGCCAGTAGTTAGGGCGTATATGGACTGTGATTAGGGCACGAACAGAAGTGCGACTAGGGCCATTTTGAACAGCATATAGGTCTCTCCTTAGGGCTGCATATAGGAGCCTTTTAGTACAGTTGATATGGTCTCTTTCTAGACCAGCAATTAGATCTTTCCTTGCTGCGTTATGTAGGCTTCCTTCACCATTCTAGATCTCCCTTCCTTTTTGCGTCTAGGGCTTCTTCATTAGGACAGCGTAGATCTCTATTAGGGCAGTGTAGATCCTTTCTCCATTAGGGCAGCATTATCCCTTAGGATCTCTCTTGCTACTAAAACCCAAAGACAAGTAGAAAGAAAGAGATCCCAAGTGAGTGTGTAGAGATGACTTGAGGGCCACCTTTATTTATACTAAAACGTTGAGCACAAGTGGGGTTTGTTTGGTTGTTGGCCGACCTTGACGAATTGTCTCATAACACAAATAAATTCATATCTCCATGAATACTTATCGGAATTGGATGATCTTTAGATCAATCCTACACCTCTCGATGAGAGGCATCCAAAGAAAAATATCAGCGGCTATTAATAAGATGACCCAAATGGAGTTTGGCCCTAGTTGCCAATTTTAACATCACAAAAACAAGAGACACAAGATGTTGGCACTCTGTCAGGTCAAAACCCATATCTAGGGGAAAACCCACTCAAACTTCTTCCTCCAGTAGTTAAAACGAGATAATCCAAGATTCTTCAACCTAGACATAGACCTCCTCCAACCACCAAGTCAGCCCTTCCAGCAACTTCGATCTAGATTTTTGACCTTGCAGTAGTAGCACTTCGACCCAACAAACCTATAATTTCGACCTTCCCAACAGTAGAACTTCGACAACACATTCAAAATTTCGGCCTTCCCAGCGACAGAACTTCGACCCTGCAAATAGCCCGATAACTTCGCATAAAAGAGAGAGAGAGATAGCCCAGAAACTTTGACTTGCACTTCTTCCTTCTTCTCCCTGAAGTTTGCAATTTTTCTGCACTTCCTTGATGTGTATTGAACTTGTTGAGTTGATGTCCAAATAGATCGAACTACTCTTGTATATATAGCCTCTTCTGTGGGTCGAATTGTCCTCTTGTAGGCTGACTTCATCAGGGAAGGGCCGACTTGGTGTGGAGGTGACAAATTACATTTTTGACTCAATAATAATTCTTTTTACATGATTGAAAAGCCCAAGAAGGGTCTCATTAAATGGACAATGACTTTAAGGACTCAATGTAAAACCTAGAAGTCCTCAATGGGGACTTTGACCTATAAAATGATGACCCAAGCATGAAACCCATGCTTTAATAAGTCATTGTAATAATAATAATAATAAAATTATTTTTCATTCTTTGACTAAAATATAAATATGAAGACCAAAACTAGTTACATTCTTCAACAAATTATACCTTACCGTGTATGTAGAGGGCCATTGGATCCAATAGCACTACTTCATGCAAAGGCGAGGCAGAGTGTACAAGAGTACACCATTAAATTAAGGAAGACAGCCATCATGTTAGGTATCTCTCCCAAGAGCCCAAATGTACTCCTCAAGTATCTGGGAGGTCTACATAGCCATGTACAAAAACAAGTGATGTTATTCAAGCAAAGAACAAGGAACGAGGCTTGCGTATAGGCACAGTACTAGGAAAACATACACCAAAAGAAAGGGCAATCAATTGGTTCAAAACAAAAAGAGCGCCAAGAAGCTTATAAGGAAGGAAGGGAAGAAGTGGAAAGGTGGAAAGGAAAAGAAGACAACATTGACTGCACATCAGTGCAAGGATCCTAGCAATTATTACAACCATTGCAACATTGATGGTCACACTAAGGAGAAGTGTTGGAAAATGCATCAGGGGCTAAAAACAAAAAGCCAAAAGAAGATTGGGCATAAAGAAAATCTTTATGCCACAAATTCAAACAATCAAGTGGAAAGCAACTATGATGTGGAGGAGAAAATCCTCTACACATCAATGCAAATGGCGGTGAATCTGAGTAGCCTTCATCATTAGGAAGAAAAGGAAATAACCAAGCTTTTCACATTAAGATACAATTCAAAATGACCAATACCAATGCCTTGTTCGAGTTAGTTCACAAGCTAATCTCACAGCAATGGATCTAGTCAACAAACCTAGATTGGAAGTTCAAGATCATCCTAGCCCATATCCATTGGGATGGGCAAATAAGGATGCGGTAATCAATATACCAAAACAATGTAGAATAAAATTTGCTACCAGTGTTGATTTTATTAATGACGTAGAATTAGATGTTGTACCACTTGATGTATGTGGACTCGTGTTTGGAAGTCCCTACATGTATATGCGAAATGCAATTTTCATGTGGACAACCAAATAGTACCGCCCCATAAGGATGGAAAATCATTCATCATCAACATTTATTTATTAAAAATTCAAAACTTTCACATTTTTGTTTTAGATTAGTTTCATTTACTAGCTTGCACTTCAAGATTCCATCATAAATAGCTAGCTCTACCTTGGGTTTTGAGCAATCAAGTTATAATTTAATCAAGGGTCAATAAACCATATTTTGCAGCTTCCTTTTGATACATATTTCACGATATATTGAGTTTTCTATATTGAAAATTGGGCAGCTTCGGGATGAATTTACCAGAGGGAAACCCTACTGCCCCAAAAGAAAGCCCATTTTGCCCAAATAAGAATTCAATTTGGGACATTGGCAAATATATTTATAATTTGATTATTATTAATGTGGCAAAATATTAAAGGAGAATTTCAATTTATTTTTCCCTCCAATCTCTAAAGTCGGTTTGAAGGCACCTATTTTGTACTATACGAATGTATATAAATAAAGGTTTGATCCATTTCCAATTAGGTGAATTCAGATATTTGAAATTTGAGGCTCTCATTATAGTAACGGCTCATACATATCGCAATGGCTCATACATTGGCTCGCATTAAATTTTTTTTATGGTATGTTTTGTCTCGCTCGCAACGACTTTTCTATGGCACGCATTTGGGGCTCATATACTTGGTTCTACAACTCGTACAATATTTGTGGTTCAAACATTTTATTGTAACTTGGATCTATGGCACGTATCCATTGTTATGGCTCGCTCTTCTCTCTGTAGGGCTCGATTTTTATTCCACAAGTCGCTTTCTCTTACAGTGGTTCTATTTATGGGCATGCAGTCCATTACAGTGGTCACATTACATTTTGATTCATATTTTAGTTACTCACTTCGGTTATGACTTGCATTATCTATGGTGTATCTCAGTGACTTCCTCTCTGTCTCAAGGACCCGCACCTTTGTGGCTTGTACTCTGTAACTCACTCTCCCCGGCCACTGTATTACGATGGCATCAAATTATATTGATACGTTGGCATCGTTTGACTTTGGATTGATTGTATATTAGCATCACTTGATTTTTGTATTGGCATCGCACTTCATTCTCTGTGGCATCACACATGGTGATATGTGGTATCGCATACTATATACTCACTAAACTAACATTCCATTATATTCAATGGCAATACCTATTTTTTGTGGCTCGCTTGGGCAGTGCCTTGATTAAAATTGGCAACTAGGGCCAAACTCCATGTGGGTCTTCTTCTTTTTTATAGCTGATATTTTTCTTGGATTCCTCTCGTCGAGAGGTGTAGGATTGATCTAAAGATCATCCAATTCCGACCTGTATTCATGGCAATATGAATTTATTTGTGTTATGTGACAATTCATCAAGGTCGACCAGCGACCAAATTACCCCCACTCAACCATAACGTTTCACCATAAATAGGAGAGGTCTTCAAGTCATTTGGTCAATCATCTCTTGTGATCTCTCTCTCCATTTGTTTGGGTTTTAGTGGAAAGAGAGACCTAAGACAAGAAGGTCTATACGTTGCCCTAAAGGAGATCTAACCACAGCAAATCTTTAGCCCTAATATGTTGTCCTAGGCCGCAGTTATTGAGGGTTGTCTGCAACAAGACGAGACCCTTAATGCAGTCATGGAGGAGACTTCTATAGCGTAGCAAGGAGAAGTTCTAACATTGTCTATATGCCTCAAACGCAGGTCTAGAAGAGACCATAAACCATTGTCCTTAAAAGCCTTAAACGTTGTCCTAGGAGAATACATCTAGACGCAGAGAAAGGAGGGTCATGTTATGCCCTAGCCACAGAGAATAGGAGGACTAATGTAGCCCTATAGACGCAAATGAATGACTATATAAAGGAGGCCTTAACGTGCCCTAGCTGCAGTCTAGGATGAGGCCTAATTAGTTGTGGAAGACAGGCCCTTAACGTTGTCAAGAAAGAGCTCCAATATGCAGTCAATGTATGCTCTAATATGCACTTAAGGAGAACCCTAATCTGCTGATGTATGAGGCCCTAAATCCACAGTTTAGTTTGTGCCCTAGTCACAGTCCAGATGTGCCCTAACTACAGGCCTTATTCCACAACAAAAGAAGGAAAAAAATGTTGCCAAACATCCATAGTTGAAGAAGGCTCCTATACGTTGTATAGAGGAAGCCTAATCATGTGTTCAGCACTATTTTGGGATAGCGAATTGCATAGGAAAGAGTGCAAGGTCAAAGCCCTAATCTATGGGTTGTTGGGTGAGTATAATGGCTGGTGTTAGCCCTATACTCCTACATAGAACAGCAACAAAGAAGAGGGACCTAGCTGCAGTGCTAGTAGCATGTTTGGGTGCATGCTTGAGGGCTGGTAGAGGCTACAACTTACCATGATGCCATAGCCAGTGATGACAAGTGAAGGATGGTCTTGTGGAAGGCAAAGCCTAAAGGGGACAGCCCTCCCTTGGAGAACACTTGCAAGTCAAATCTGGGGAGATTTTGGTACTGTTAGGACATAGTACTTTGGACCTTATTCAGGCTCAGTCTCGCTGAGCTAGGCCACAGGCCATAGCCAGCAACATAAGGATATTAGAAGAACTGCGTTGAGGTTGATTCAACTAGCAGGAGCAACACAGTGTTGTAAGGGTCTCACCTTGGAGAACCTTATTCTAGAAGCTTGATATGCTACAAATCAGTTGAAGATTGAGGGCTACTCTATCAGCATTCTGAGTTGCAGTCCTTGGTGCCAAGAGTATAACTCCATTGTGTCATCTTCATGGTGAAGATCTTTTATTTGAGCAAGTCAAAGTGTTGACTTCAAATGTATTTGTACTATCTCTCTCTGCTGAACTATTGAAGAATATAAGAAGAATTGATCAAGGATTTCCCCACATTGGGGTTTGTCCCTGGCTGGCGCCACATCTTGTGTCCTCTTGTCTTGGCTTGTTTTCTGATGTTTATGTTTATGTTCTATCTGCACTTTACTATCATGCTAATGTGATTGCTAATCTGGAATTGTTATTGAGCTAAATGAAAAATTGACGTAAATTGCTCTCAGCATAAAACATACCTAAAATTAACATGGTATCAGAGGTGAGGTGAAGACAAAGCCCAAGCAAGAGTGAAAGAGCAATCACCAAAGACAGTTGGACAAGGTCAAAGGCTCAATGGGTTTCTCATCCCTCTTCCCGACTGAAGTCAAGCTCCGTAGAAATTCTATCATGGATGGAAGATGTCTCTGAATCTGACATTGGAAGAGCAAGAAGTGCAGGATTACATGAAGGGTAAAATCCCTGAGCCTCCATCAAATGCACCAGCTGCTACAAAGATCAAGTACGCTAAGGGTGGAAGGAAAGGCAGATGCTTTGCTTGCAATAAGTTTGGCCATTATGCGAGGGAGTGTCTGAATAGAAGGGATACATCACTTGATGATGGTAACAATCATTACAGAGGCATCTTCAATAATTGAAGGAATGACAGGTACAATGGCAAAGGAAAAAGGAATGCAAGTCATCAAGGAAATGGCCGACTCTTCAAGGAAGCAAGGAACTCCAGGTATGAAGAATCAAATGTTGTTTTGGATAAGCATAAGGAGTATTATCTTATATCGGCCCTCTCCACTACTTTTCCTCCGGAATCTTTGAGAAATTGGCTTATTGATAGTGATGTGTAAAGGCACTGCACCGGATTCAAGGAAGCGCTCTTCGATCTAATAGTGAAGGAATCAATCTTGGAGATTATTCTTGGAGACGATGCCACCTATCCCATAAAGGGTGTAGGGAATGTTGCCCTTCAGGCTTCAATTGAATGAGGGTAACACGATTCACTTACAAGAAGTACTTTATGTACCTGATCTTAAGAAGAACCTGGTGTCCATTTCGGCAATGGAAGTCAAAGGTTTCAAGGTAGCATTCATCGATGGAAAGGTACATATTTAGAAAAGGAATTTTAAAGATGCCTTTACTCTTGGGTTCAAGGTTGGCAATTTGTATCAAGTTGCAAGGAGTCCAATGGGGACCACGTCGTGTGACACATCTCTTCTATGGCACCGAAGGTCTGCCCATCTTCATTGTGGGGCCCTACTCGATGTGAGGCAGATGATGACAGGGATGCCGGAATTCAAAGACAAGCATGAAGGTACATGTTCGAGATGTACCAAAGGAAGACTTAAAAGGGGACCACTCCCCTCACGTAATAGCAAGACCACAGATGTGGAACAACCCGAGGGCTAGGTTGCACGAAACGGGGAAACGGGTACGAGTTTCCGAAACGGGAAGCGATATGAAACGCAACCTCCCCAAATTTTGGAAATAGGGAAAGGCGAATATATAT
>APFE030523145.1:127642-179445 GCA_000404065.3 Pinus taeda | reverse complement strand
GATTAAATACAAGTTCCATACCCTAGTACATGATAAAATCCAATGGAAACATTGCAATCCCCCCAATCCTGAAATCCTGAAAAACAGATAAGTCTGCTGGATTTTGAGTGAGATCTAAAATTCTACATTTTCCATATGAAATCCAATGAGGGCGAAACCACTTTCAAACATCCTGAGTCATATTTCATGGTAATGTTAAAAATTTAAGTAAAAGGATGAAAATGAAAAATAAAGGAGAATATCACTTTTACTTTAAGAATTTAACATTACCATGAACTGCATATGCCTCAAACTTCTTGATGAACTGCATATCAACACTAGGGCAAAAATTCACTTTTATAACTTTAGATATGCATCTAGAAGCAACTAGAAGTCACTAACATACCCTAAAAATAAATTTAAAAATTAAAGATACAAAAAAAAAACACAAGTTAATGAGGAAATGTGGGTCGTACGACAGTGAAACGCGTTTCCAACCGTACTGGCCACGTTTCCATTTCGGGAAACGTGGCAGTACGATCGGAAACGTGTTTCCGCATTTCGTACCAGTTTCCGTACAGAAACAGACCTATGTACCACGTTTCCTACAACATAGCCTAAGGGGTTTGAGATTCATAAACGGAAATCTCATGTATGCAGGTGGAAGAAAGATCTCTACGATTTAAAGCAAGCACATCGAGCTTGGTGTGAGAGGATTGACAGCTATCTAATGAAGCTGAGATTCACTATGAGTGCAGATGATCCAAACCATTGCTTTAAGGTTGTGGATGATGGACCTCTCTTATTGGTACTTTATGTGGACAACCTCTTTCTGCCAAGTGTAAACCCTCTCATTTGCAAAAGTAAGAGGGAGTTGGATTCCGAATTTGAAATGGTGAACTACAAGCCCATGACTACCTCAATGGAGCCTAACTTTAAGAAGCTATGCAGTAGTGTTGTCAGACCTGATTTGGAAATGCCTCTGAGTTTCATCAACTCATAATAGCATTCATGTTCTTGGTGAACATTCGTCCAGGATACATGTTTTGCAGTTAGCATATTGAGCTCATATATGGTTGGGCCTCACTGGATTGGTGACAAGAATCTTTTGAGATATCTTCAGGGCACAATCACTCATGGTCTGAGAGACATTGCCGAAGATGTGAGGTTGCATGATTATTTTGATGCTAATTAGGCAGGCAGTGTGGAGGATCGCAAGAGCACCTCTGGGTGCTAGTTCTCTTTGGGTCTTGCTTCAATATCCTGGATGAGCAGGAAACAGAAGTCGATTGTTTTGAGCACCGATGAGGCCGGGTACATAGTTGAAAGCATGGCCTCCTGTGAAGTTGTCTGGTTGTGAAAGCTCTTATGTGAGTTGTTTGGACACGTGTTGGACACCATCGTGATCTTTTGTGACAACCAGAGTGGGATTCGATTGTTGAGGAATTCTGTGTTCTATGATCACTCCAAGCATATAGACATCAGGTACCACTTTATCTGGGATATGGTACAACGGGGAGCAAGAAGGCTCCATCACTCTAGGACTGGTGTGCAGGTTGTCGATATTCAGATGAAGCCCCTGGGAAAGGTCAAATTCTTGACTTTCCGAGAACGACTAGAAGTCATGGAGAAACTCTCTCCTAAAGGTCCTGTACGATATGGACATTGAGCTCTGGGAGCTCCGGGGGGCTTGGGGGTACTTCTTGGAGTGACGAGCAACCATAGGGTGAGTGGTTCAGCTTTCCTCTAGTGGTTTGCTATGTAGTCAGTATGAGTGGTTCATCCTTCTCCTGTCGAGACACAATCATAGGGTGACTAGTTCAGCCTTCCCCTAGTGATTTGTTGTGTACAGGGTGAGTGGTTCAACCTTCCCCTGGGATAACCCTGGCGACATGTAGGCAAGATGAGTGGTTCATCCTTCTCCTGTTGAGACATCCTACCCATGCAGTCTAGGACTCATGGGAAGTACCTCTCATCTGGCCAATGAGTAGGGAAATGAGGATAGGAACCATAGTAGTACCGATGGAGCATCGTGTAACTACCGTACTCCCTATGCTAGGATGATATTGATCTAGGATCAATTGGAACTGACTTCGGGTCAGTAAAAGTGGTATGAAACACTCTCTTTATTTGGAACCGACTTCAAGTCAGTAAGAGTGGTATGAGACACTCTCTTTATTTGGAACTGACTTCGGGTCAGTAAGAGTGGTATGAAACACTCTCTTTATTTGGAACTGATTTCGGATCAGTAAAAGTGGTATGAGGCACTCTCTTTATTTGGAACTGATTTCGGATCAGTAAGAGTGCTATGAGACACTCTCTTTATTTGGAACTGATTTCAGATCAGTAAGAGTGGTATGAGACACTCGCTTTATGGGACTGACTTCAGGGCAGTAGAGAATGGTATGATACATTCTCGATCACTTCTTCATAGCTCAGCAGAGTAGTGCAGGGCACTGATGGTAGAGATAGTACAGTATGGCAGATGGATTAGCAGATGGAGTTCTCCCTAATTGAGAGGGAGTGTTAAAATTGATAACTAGGGCCAAACTCTATGTGGGTCTTCTTATTTATGACAACTGATATTTTTCATGGATTCCTCTCGTCGAGAGGTGTAGGATTGATCTAAAGATCATCTGATTCTGACATGTATTCATGGAGATATGAATTTATTTGTGTTATGTGACAATTCATCAAGGTCAGCCAGCAACCAAATTACCCCCACTCAACCTCAATGTTTCACCATAAATAGGAGAGGCCTTCAAGTCATTTGGTCAATCATCTCTTGTGATCTCTCTCTCCATTCGTTTGGATTTTAGTGGAAAGAGAAACCTAAGAATAGAAGGTCTATACGCTGCCCTAAAGGAGATCTAACCACAGCAAAGCTTTAGCCCTAATACGCTGTCCTAGGCCGCAGTTATTGAGGATTTGTATGCAGCAAGACGAGGCCTTTAACACAGTCATGGAGGAGTCTTCTATAGCGCAGCAAGGAGAAGTTCTAATGCTGTCTATATGCCCTAAACGCAGGTCTAGAAGACACACTAAGCCGCTGTCCTTAAAAGCCCTAAAGGTTGTCCTAGAAGAAGACATCTAGACACAGAGAAAGGAGGGTCATGTTATGACCTAGCCACAGAGAATAGGACTAATGCAGCCCTATAGACGCAGATGAATGACTGTATAAAGGAGGCCTTAACGTGCCCTAGCTGCAGTCTAGGATGAGGCCTAATTAGCTGTGGAAGACAGGCTCTTAACGCTGTCAAGAAAGAGCTCCAATATGCAGTCAATGTATGCTCTAATATGCACTTAAGGAGAGCCCTAATCTGCTGATGTATGAGGCCCTAAATCCGCAGTTCAGTTTGTGCCCTAGTCACAGTCCAGATGTGCCCTAACTGCAGGCCTTATTCCGCAGCAAAAGAAGGACTAGATGCTGCCCTACATCCGCAGTTGAAGAAGGCTCCTATACGCTTTATAGAGGAAGCCTAGTCATGTGTTCAGCACTGTTTTGGGACAGCGGATTGCACAGGAAGGAGTGCAAGGTCAGAGCCCTAATCTATGGGTTTTTGGGTGAGTATGGGGGCTGGTGTTAGCCCTATACTCCTACATTGAACAGCAGCAAAGAAGAGGGGCCTAGCCGCAGTGCTAGTAGCTTGTTTGGGTGCATGCTTGAGGGCTGGTAGAGGCTGCAACTTACCATGATGCCATAACCAGTGATGACAAGTGAAGGATGGTCTTGTGGAAGGCAAAGCCTAAACGGGACAGCCTTCCCTTGGAGAACAATTGCAAGTCAAATCTTGGCAGATTTTGGGACTGTTAGGGGACAGTACTTTGGACCTTATTCAGGCTCAGTCTTGCTGAGCTGGGCCGCAGGCCATAGCCAGCAACATAAGGATATTAGAAGGACTGCATTGAGGTTGATTCAACCAGCAGGAGCAGCATGGTGCTGTAAGGGTCTCACCTTGGAGGACCTTATTCTAGAAGCTTGATATGCTGCAAATCAGTTGAAGATTGAGGGCTGCTCTATCAGCATTCCGAGCTGCAGTGCTTGGTGCCAGGAGTATAAGTCCATTGTGTTATCTTCATGGTGAAGATCTTTTATTTGAGCAAGTCAAAGTGTTGACTTCAAATGTATTTGTACTATCTCTCTCTGCTGAACTATTAAAGAATATAAGAAGAATCGATCAAGGGTTTCCCCACATTGGGGTTTGTCCCTGGCTGGCGCCACATCTTGTGTCCTCTTGTCTTGGCTTGCTTTCTGATGTTTATGTTTATGTTTTGTCTGCACTTCACTATCATGCTGATGTGATTGCTAATCTGGAATTGTTATTGAGCTAAATGAAAAATTGAAGTAAATTGCTCTCAGCATAGAACATACCTAAAATTAACACTTGATAACAAATTACAGTATGACAGTTCTCTAGACATATGTACCTTTGATGTATATGTATATGGTCATAACCTAACTACAATGATCTTGCTCTTCTATGATTACAGTAACCTATGACAATTGTATGTCTGTATGTATGACGAAACCTTGCAAGAATCATTGATGTATCAGTGACCATGCTCCAGTGATCTACAGTGATCTCACCCTTGATATATGATGACAGTGATTTTGCGTGACCTAATGTTATACGACAGTAATAAGTGACCTATGACAGTGATAATTCTTATATAACAGTGATAGGACATGACAGTCCCTCTATCACAATAATGCATGTCATATTCATTTGACAGATGTGTGGCAATATGGCAATTTTGTGCATGTCAGTATTGTATATGACAATGATGAGATTGATCTTGTCATAATAACAATGACCTAGCTTATGTTACCTGATGATAGTGATTCTTATGATACATGTGATAGTGACTATAATGAAGACAGTGGGATCTATGATGACTGTGACCATCCTCCTTGCTCTTACTCTACATGACAGTGACTTTGGTGTGTGGACAGTGAGTCAGTAAACTTTGTAACGGTGAGGCGATAATCTACAGGACATTGATGGCAGAATATCCTTGATGATGGCACCATACAGTGACATGGCAGCAGCTTTCTAGAGATTAGATTGTTCAGTTCACAAATGAAGTTGTGAACTGACTTGGGTTGGTTCTTGGAAGCCTGATGTAACTCATAGTCATTGTACTTTGTATCTCATCTGAACATTTGATGAATATCTAATAGAAGAAGAATATGGTTAGGTTTTCCCCCTTGTGGGGTTTTGCCCTGGTCTTTGACCTAAATCCTGGTGTCTCTATAGTGCATGCTTTTCTTTTGTCATTCCTTACTGTTCTACTGCATTATTGATGTTATTGTTCTCTCTACATAATTGTTGACGATGATATAATGTTATGGGGTGAATGTAATGTAAAATGTTGAAAAGTTTTAAATGCAATTTTCTACAGCAAAGAACAATGTAGCCCTTAAAAAAATTAACATTGTGTTGTAGACCTGCATTATTTTCTTGTTGTAAGATAACAGATCTGGTGAGTTTTCAAGGTTACAAACATTCTCCAAGTAATTTACATTGGAGCTTTATAGGTAGGCTCTATAGTAATTATACTTGCCTATTTTTCACATTTTTGAGGCTAAAAAACATTGTTTTCCAGTTGTTATAAGTCTAATTTCATTGCTGGAAAATATTTGGGCAGTGTACCCAGTGGGACTTGATCGTCTGACCTCACAGGAACAATTTCCAGCTTGCTGAGAAATGCATCTTGTTACTGGTAATAGGCCTTGGAGTGATCCTAAAGGGTTTGTCATTCCTTACTGTTCTACTGCATTATTGATGTTATTGTTCTCTCTACATAACTGTTGACGATGATATAATGTTATGGGGTGAATGTAATGTAAAATGTTAAAAGTTTTAAATGCAATTATCTACAGCAAAGAACAATGTAGCCCTTAAAAATATTAGCATTGTGTTGTAGACCTGCATTATTTTCTTGTTGTAAGATAACAGATCTGGTGAGTTTTCAAGGTTACAAACATTCTCCAAGTAAGTAATTTACATTGGAGCTTTATAGGTAGGCTCTATAGTAATTACTAATTATAGTTGTCTACTTTTCACATTTTGAGGCTAAAAAACATTGTTTTCCAGTTGTTATAAGTTTAAATTCTTTGCTGGAAAATACTTGGGCAGTATACCCAGTGGGATTTGATCATTTGACCTCACAGGAACAATTTCCAGCTTGCTGAGAAATGCATCTTGTTACTCGTAATAGGCCTTGGAGTGATCCTAAAGGGTTTATCTAACATCTCCTAGCCTCCCAACCCCTAAATCCTTTATCTAAAATGCTAAGGTACTGTTTGGCTAGCTATTTCCAAGGGGATTTGTTGTTGTCTCTGCATTTTTTATGCATATTTTACAGTCTGCAATCACAGGACAGCGACCAAAATAACAAAAGAATCCCTCTAACCAAGGCTTTAATCACAGAAACAATTTTAGATTTGGTTATTATATTAATTAAACATTCATATTAGCTATCTACCTTGTTATATCTCTTGAATTTGAGTGTTTTATCTTGCTGGTTTTAAAGTATTTACTGCAGATTTTTACACAGTAAACCAGTAGGACAACTAATAATTAACTCCTCCACTCAACCATAAACCCCATTTAAAGCAATGATCCTCATTTTGTTGGGTGAGGCCTTCAAAAGCAATCCTCCCATAGTCTTTAAGGAGGTAGTTGGGCTTAAAGAGTGGAGAATTGTGCCGAGGTGACAGTGTGCCCTCATCCTGTGCGTGTCAATCATAGCAGGTTGCCAAGACCTTAGTAACCCTGCTAAATTGATCAATAACAATGCCATTTGGTCTATGCCATGGGATATTAATGAATGATGTATTGCACCCTTATCTAAATTCACTTGTTATTGTTTAAACTTTATTTGGATGATATATTGGCTTACAGTGCTACCTGAGAGGAGCAGATCTCGCACTTGATGTTGGTGATTAAAAACTTGAAGAAGCACCAACCACTGGCAAATTTCAAGAAATGTGAGTTTGCACAGGAGTCATTCGTGTATCTAGTGTTGAAAATAAGGGTACCAAGGAGGTGTTTCTTAGGCATTTATCTTGTTGGCCTAGGAATACACATTAATGACCCTTTTGTCTAGTAACATTATGAGTTTTATTAATGTTATGGAGCAAAGTATTTTTTATGAGTCATGTACTATGTATTTCAATTTATTAAAGTCGCATGTGTTATAAAAGTGACTTTATGAGAGGAAAAATGCACATGGTACAAAACATTAAAAAGTACTAGGAGGCTCATTAATTGAAGGGGACCACATGAGGGAGTGGGTCAAGTGGGGGACTTGATCTCATGAGCTGAGATTTAATCTCAACTTTTGATTTCTAAGAAATAGGGTTCTCATCTTTTGAAGAGACAAAAAGGGGAAAAGAAAAGGAGAGTTCATTTATTTTTCTCATGAGACTTGTGGACAGGAGAGCAAGGAGGCAAAGATTGCAGAGAAAGGGAGTTCAAACAGCTAAGAGAGGACAACCGAGCCCGAGTTTTCAGCTACAGTTTGGAACAAATTCCAAGGTTTTCACACCAGTGAAATCAGACCGAGTTTGCAGGTGTACCAGGCCGAGACTTAAGGAGGTATACCAAGCTGAGCTTTAAGGAGTTACCTAGCCATGTTTCAGGGGTAAGGAGGCCGAGAAAATAGCTCTCTGTCAAAATAAATTTCAGGCATCTTCCAGCATTTGTTTTGAGGTACCTATAGCGCGTTTTTCGAGGGAGGTTGGAGACAGAAACTTCTGCTATATTTCTGCTGTCCAACACTTATCTCAAGCCACTGTCATTGGTTCCTGTGCACAAAAATCAAGCAAATCACAGCTGTGTTTATGACTGTGAGGGAGGCTCAAATTTCTATGTAACTTGGCAGTGGCACCATCAAGCTAAAAGGGAGATAAGTTTGACTTTTCTCTGTTGTGTACAAATTTCCTTAAGAGCAATTAAATACTCCTTAAGAACTGGTTTCCCCCTTGTGGGTTTTTCCACGATCATTAGACCAAAAATATTATGTAATTTTCTGAGTGTGTGTGCTTGCATTTATTTCTTATATTAGTTTTGACAACAAAAGTGTAGAGTAGTCCTTGTTGTTTCATGTTAAATGCATGCTAACATATATATCAGCTCATATGTTATGATGGGGTTTGGGCGTTAAACCTATGCAAAAACTTGAAACTAGAATGGCTACAGCATATAAAAAAATGCTGCAAACTATCTGATGGGTGGAGTGGGCTTAAGGTAAATCCTAGAAAGATGGATGCCATCATGAAGTGACCTTAACTATAAATGTCTCTGAAGTTAGGACTTTCATTAGAGCGGCACAATACATGAGGAAATTCATAACTTCATTTTTAGTAGTAGTTGCACCACTCCGCGCCATAACAAGAAGTGGCAAGAACTTTCAATGGGGGAAGGGTCAATAGAAGGATTTTGAAGAGTTGAACCAGAAAATCAATCAAGGACCAATGCTCACGTTAGCAAACTTGCAGCAACTCTTCGAGGTTGAAACGAATGAGAGTGGGTGTGGTATTGATGCAAGAAGGAAAGCCTGTATGCAAACATTCTAAAGTATTTCATGCGGCATATCTCAACTACTCTAACTATGTGTTAGACAACTAATCCATAAGAGTTGGCGTGTAAGAAATCCAACAGTCATGGAAGGCCAAGAGACCCCTTGGAATATGAAACCAAAGGTCGAGACAATGTATTTATATGTCCATTCTTGTCGATGAGAAAATATCTCACAAGTTATCCTAAATTCTTCCTATCAGTTTAGTGAGAGTTTAACAGGGTGTTAGAGCAGGCAAATTCCTGCCCTGCTCAAGTTTGAGCCACTGGTTTCTGTGGCCTCAATCTGGGTACCCTCACCAAAATTGTGCCCTTTCTCTGCATATCAACTATTCATGTCGGCATTGCACTTGAGCATTTTACCTGCAGACCTAACAAACTTAACTACTACTCTGCCCAGTTATGTTGTAGCTTTGAAAAACATTCACTCGTTTCTTCAACCTGCATACATGTGTCCTTCTATCTTGCTCTTCAAACCCCTCTGGTTGTTCCAAGTAGATTTCTTCCTTAAGTGAGCCATGTAAAAATGTGGCCTTGACATCCATTTGATGCAGGCGCCATCCTTGATTTGGAGCAAGAGCAATTATGGATCATATAGTGGTGTATCGAGCAACTGGTGAGAATATCTCATCATACTCAACTCATTCCTTTTGAGAAAAACCACGAGCTACGAACCTTGCCTTATATTTTTCTACACTTCCATCAGCTCCATGTTTAATCTTGTAAATCCATTTCGAAGTGACCACGGACTTGTCCTTGGTTCTAGGCACCACTTCCCAGACATTGTTTTTCATGATTGACTCATATTCCTCAGCCATAACATCTTTCCATACCTGGTGCTTCACAACTTCCTCGAAAATGCAAGTCTTGGTTTGAATGATAGTACTCATGGCAGCCAAGTATCCTTGATACTTGGTGAGCTTCCTACTTTCTCAAAATGTTCCTCTTGGAGCGGGATTTTTACTTTCCCGAAATGTTCCTCTTGGAGCAACATGATTTTCAGCTTCTTGAAGTGTATCTCAGAGCCATAATGGTCTTTTCTTTGAGGTAGAGGGATCACAAGTTGGTGGATCAAGAGGATCCATCGGGCATCAACATCAAGCATAGGCTCATCCATCAGAGGTTCTTCTTATTTTTTAGCAGCGTCATTATCCTTCCTTGTGATAGGGAGATCCCTGGCTTTTCCTAGGGCAATGTCTTCATCAAAAGTAACATCTCTACTTACTTCCACATCCCTTTGACCAGGTACATAAATTTGATATGCCTTTGAATTTTCACTATATCCAACAAATACACCTTTCTTCCCAAAGGCTTCCAACTTCTTCCTTTTCTCCTTTGGTACATGAAAATATACAAGACAACCAAAGATTCTAAAATGAGCAACATCAGGTTTCTTACCAGTGAATACTTCTTCGAGTGTCTTGAAATCCAAGCTTTGATGTACACATCAGTGTTCGCAAAGTCTCTCCATAAAAACTTCAGTAGATCTTGATCATAAATCATGGCACAGGTGGCTTCCATAATAGTTTGATTCTTTCTCTCGGCAACTCCGTTTTGTTGTGGATTATATGGAACAGTTGTCTCCCTCTTAATACCTACCTCTCTGCAAGAGTCATTGAATTCATTAGATTCATACTCGGTTCCATTATCAGTTCTTAATGTCTTGATCTTCTTTCTTGCATGATTCTCCACCAAGGCTTTGAAAGAACGGAACCATCTAAATACTTCATCCTTATTCTTTAGGAAATAAATCCAAGTCTTGTGGGAGAAGTCATCCACAAATATCACATAGTATAAATATCCTTCTAATGAAATCACAAGCAAAGGACCAACATGTCAGAATGGACCAACTGGAGAATATCATATGTCATGCTTTCACTAGAAGGGAATGGTTCCTTTGTATGTTTTCCAATTGCACAACCTTGACAAACTCCTTCATGATTCATATGAAACTCAGGCATCCCTATGACCATGTTCCTGACACCAAGTAAAGCTTTGTAATGTAAGTGAGCAAATCTTTGGTGCCATAGCTCACATTGAATAGAAGTGTCATAAGCTAAAGCTCCCAAAGGACTTCCACCAACTTGATAAAGACCATCAACCCTAAACCCAAGAGTAAAAGCATCTTTAAAATTCTTATTCCATGCACGTACCTTTCCATCAATGAACACTACCTTGAATCCTTTGTCTTCCATCACAAAAATAAACACTGAATTTTTCTCTAAATTGGGCACATACAAAACATCTTGAAGATGTATTGTTTGACACTAGTTCAAGTGAAGAGTAACAGTTCCTATCCCTTTCACGGGGTAGGTGGCATTATCTCCAAGAATAATATTTAGATTAGTCTTCCTCTCAACTAAATTTGAGAGAACCTCCTTATATCTAGTGAAATGTCTTGAGGCTCCACTATCAATTAACCAATGATCCAAAGTGTCCGAAGGAGAGGCAGTTAACAAAGCAGAAATTAGATGGTGTTCATCTTGTTTTTCAACAACATTATTTTCATCAGACCTGGGATTTCTTGCCCTCTTGGGGGGTCGATTATTTCCTTCTCAAGCAGCAAGAGCATTTCTTTTTCCTTTGTTGTTAGACCTGTTGTTTCTTTGATTGTTGTTGTTGTCCCTTGGAGGATTTTTCTTGTTAGGACATTCTTTAGCATAGTGGCCAAACTTGTTGCAATTGTAGCATCTTCCTTTGCCTTTTCCTTTGAATCCTTTCTTAGATCCTTGACCCTGCCTTCTTAAATTAGATGGAGCAACAGCGTTCCTCCTTTTAGCATGTGCAAAGAAAGCAATAGGTTAATTTTCATTGGCAGACTTATCTCTTTCCATCATCCTTATTTCCTCTTGAGTGCATCTAGCCAATAGCTCATCAAAACTAGGTATCCTATCATTATTGAGAGTGGTGGTGACAAATGTTTCTCATGGCCTTGAAAGACCTCCAAGTGCAATGACGGTGAGTTCCCTATTAGCAGTAACTTCTCCAATGGATAACAAATCATTCTTAACTTGAGTTATTCTCATGAAGTAGGCATGTATAGACTACCCTTTGTCCATCTTGATATCCCTTAACTTGTTCTTGAGAAAGAGGATTTGATTTGCATTGTTGATTTGAACATCCAAATCAACTTATCATACATTTCCTTAGAAGTTCCCAGATCAAAAATATAAGAGATTAAATAATTTTGAATGCAATCAACTAAGATTTTCTTAGCTTTGACCTCACATTTTCTATACTTTGGTCTAGCAGCAATAGGTGCATTTGAAGAGGCTCCACCACTTTCCCTTGCACATAATCCAACACTTCATGTTCCTCCAAGGTCAAATCAAGAGTCATCTTCCAGGCATGATAATATGATTTGTCATTGAGCTTATCCTCAATCTTGAAATAAGAGTTGGTTGCCATGGAAATTTTTTTCAACTGAAGAATCGTCCCTAGAGCAGGTCTCAGGCATACATAGTCCTGCCATGGAGAATTGTCCCACCGTATTGTTGTGCAGCAACAAGTATTGCAACAGTGATTGCTTACTTCTTCCTTGGGCTTTTCTTCACCTTGGCTCTGAAACCATGTTAATTTTTATGGTATGTTCTATGCTTGAACCAATCACTTCAATGTCTAATTAGCCCAATAGCAATTTCACTTTAGATTCCAATAGCAATCACAGTAAACTTCACCAATCACTTAGCATATGTTTAGATCATCATTGACAGTTATTATAGAAAGGAAAATCATCAACAATGCACAAGAAGACAAGCCAAAACACAGATTTAGGCTAATGCCAGGGCAAAACCCCACAAGGAGGAAAACCCAACCAATCCTTCTTATTGATTAATATCAAATGTTCAGCAGAGAGGGAAAATTCAATTTAGTACAATAGTCAAAGTCAAAGTATTGACTTATCAATGAAGTTGACCAACCAATGATATGAAGCTCAATCTGATCCAATATAATTCTGGTCAATAGTCTGCAATAGTCAACAGCAGTCCACATGCCCTATCCAGTCCAATCAATGATGGTCAAACAGCAATCAAACAACCTCCAATTAATTGGATCAATGTAACAGGAAACTCGACCTCTTCAATAGGTCAAAGTCAACCCAAAACAGAGAGAACAGTCAAATTTCAATCAACTATCTGTGGTCACAATCTATGGTCTTGCCTGCAGTCAATGTTGGTCAACCTGCCTTGCCCAGAATTCCTTGTTTTGTGTGCCAATGAATGCGGCCTGCCCAAACAGAATTTATCCAAGTCAAAACACAATCAAACTGTCCATGAAAGTCCTCAGTCAACGTTGAACAAAGTCAGCTACAGAAAGTCAACGTAGAGAAAACAGAGCTGCCAAGAAACCCTTCGCACGTGTGGAAAGAAGATGTTGCCTCAGGTTGTATGAACCAATCAAAACATTAGAGAGAAGATGTGTGAGTGAGATATGTCAAAATGAGTAGAACTTGACTTATATTTATAGTGGACAACGTCGAGTCAAGGGTCATGTCTCTTGACCAAGTGGGCCGACTTGAAGATGATTGAAGGTGTGGCCAACTTGAAGAAATGCCATTTGTAGGAGTGCAAAAATTCTGATTTTTTAGACCAAGGAAGATGCCATCAAGGGTGATCCAAATGTGTGAATGAGCCATCAAGGAGGGGCCTCCAAGTAGGGGAATCAACCAATGTTGTTAAAAGCGCGAGCGGGATTAAATCGGCGCGGGGAATGAAGCGGAAAAAAGCGGAAAAATCGGGAAAAAAGCGGAAAAAGCGGGAAAAAATCGTTTGGTACAAAAATATTCATTTTTTTTAATTTTTTTTCAAAAATCCCGTTGCCCAGACATCCCGAGCTTTTTTCTGAAAAAGAGGGCTTTCTTCGAAAAAAGCGTGCTTTTTTCAAAAAAAAGCGGCAAAAAAATTTTCCACGCTTTTTTCGTATAAAACACGCGTTTTAAGCACCATGGGGAAAAAAGCGCGCGTTTTTGAAAAAAGCGCGATTAAAACGCGCTTTTAACAACACTGGAATCAACCCCTAGTTGCACTCTCTAACATCAAGTCGTCACCCCGGCTTTGGGTTATGCAGTGAGTGAAAAAACATAGAAAATTATTCGTCACTAAAAAGTGGGAATAATTAACCAAGTAAAAAAAACACTTTAAAGTGTACTCGCTTGTTGGTTAAGTCTCAACATCCTAGGTCTATTACATAGTTTTATTTATCATGTTAGTGACATTTATATAATATCTTTATTCATCATGCTAGTGACATTTATACAATATCCCCATAGGGTTATGGAATCTGAGCACTAAATGAAGAAAGAGAGAAGGAAAGGGGCTTAGAAGCCCAGATGAAATTTGGAACTTTGTAAGTGCAATTATGCTCTAACATATCCTTGGGCATGGAGTCTTCAAGTAAAACTTTAGTGATCAACAAGTTCTAAATAGGTATAATAATAAGACAAAAATGGCTAGATAAGGGTCGCATGCAACATATAGTTGAGGGAGATGTTCCCACTAAGTTCTTTCTTCAACACTTGAATCATAAACATAAATTAAAGAGAATTGTTGCCCTTTGAGATCCCCATGGCACTCTTACAAGAGATGAGGTGGTAATCACACAAAATATCCAATTCTATAGGATTTGATGTTTTGCAAAATGCCTATCTAGAGATTGTTAAGCAAGTGGTCACCCAGAAGGTTGTTGCCACTGGGAAGGTGTTTCTTTGAGTTCAATGAGTTTGACACTGACAAATCTCCAAGTCTCGATGGTCTTTTAGTGGAATTCCATAAAGAAATGAGGCACGTGGTTGGCTTATCATATTTGCAAATGCATCAAGAAGCATTGCATAATGGTGGCTTTGGGGAAAATGTTAATTTCAACCTAATCAAGCTCACTCCCAAAGGGCTCAAATGGCATTTTGTTGATGATCAGCACAAAAATTATTCTTCTTAATGTCTCCTACATAATGCTTGTCAAATCCCTACCCCAAGAGATACATCTTTTAGTCATGTGAATAGTGCACAAGGAATAAACCAACTTTACTTGGTGTTGATTTATTCTTGATAATTTGACGACTCTCTAAGAGGTGCTTGAATGGGCATGGGAGTCGAGACAAAAAGGCACTCTTGCTGAAAATTGATTTTGATAAATCATATGACCAAAATGAATAAAACTAATATTCATGTGTTAAACCAGTTGGAATTTGGCTTATTTTATCAGCAATAAATGGCATCCCTTTTCACACAGGAATCAACTAGAGTAAGCATGAAAATGTGTTGTTCAATATTATTCAACTACAATGTTCAATTTAAAAAGGTTGCCCTCTTGCTCCCTATCTCTATATAACGGTAATTGATGCCCTTATTATTTATTGGGCGCTGCTAGAATGCAAGGAAAGACAACAGGTATATCACTTCCTAGCAGTAATTAGCTTCTTAATGTTCATTTTGCAAACAAATCAGCATTAACCCCAAAATTCATTTTGCAATCAATGGAGGGTACTCTTATATGCTTGGACGCCTTTGTTGAAGCAAATGGATTGATTGCCACTAAAGAGAAAACTAAGGTATTTCTTATTGGTCAATAGGACCTTCCTTTACAATCAAACAAAAGGTGGAAGCCCATTAAACCAAGTGAATTCATTTAATAATTGGAAATCCCTTTTGGTGTGCAAACTTCTCATGTTGACAAGTGGCAGTGGACCATGGCAAAGTTTGAAAAGGAACTCCAAGCTTGGAGTCGCTTGATCTTCCTGTTGTTAGTAAGATTAAGATTGTTGATAGAATCTTCGCAATTGGGCACATCTATTATTCACAATGCATGTTTCCCTCTCATGCAGCATACAATGGTTAGAGCACCTTCTCTAAATTTTCCATTGGGGAAAGCAAGGGGGCACAATAAGGCTCTTTCTAGTGCGTTGGTGTCATGTCCCCAATTTTAATTTTCTGCATTAGAGACAATTTTGGAAAGGGGTATTTCCAGCATTGGGATTTAGGAGAAAGAGGGAAAATTGTGGCTCTAGTGGAATGTGGGGGCCACAAGAAAGATAAATTCGACCCAAGGAGGGAACTCGCACTTTTGGAGGAGAGAGAAGAGAGAAGGAAGTGTGAATTAGTGGGGAGAGAGAGAGAGAGAGAGTGGGGACCACAAGGGGAGAAGAGGGCCTCACTTTTGGATCTTTTGGTCATTTTACAATTCAACACTAGTTCTCTTGAGCTGCTTACACAAGGCAACCCGTGTTGTTTAGCACGAGGAATTTTCAAGTGGGAATTCCACCCTCATTTTGAAGAACTTTGAGTGTCCACCTAGTGAGGCATACTGGGGAGCTCAATTCAAAGCTTCCATTGGACATAATTGTAGGAGTTTACTCAGCAGTGTGCATTTCTTGGGCACAGAGGTATTTTCGTGGAGCACATTGTGGGAGCAAGCATGGGTTAGAAGCTTTGGGTTTTTGCAGGGAATCCTCTTATTGTTAGACCGGAGTTTGGACAGTGATTTGCCAGGCTAGATTGGAGGCTATTCCATGAGTCAATTTTTCTATCTTTTGGCAGGGGCGCAAAAGCTATCGACTAAGTGCTATGTAGGGGTTTAGAGAAGTGGAGTCGAGAGAGATAAGGGTTGGAAACATGAGGTATTTCTCAGTGGAGAATTTAGTAAGACGTGGGAGAAATTTCCATGGTGGAATTGGGCATAATTTAGTAGTATCAATATTGTGGGGCGTTTTCTGGCCAGATTAGGCAATTCGCACTTGTTGGGGGTCATCGGGGATTAGTGGATTCAGCCCAAACCCTTTTTGGGTTTTTGTGGGTTTATTGAGAGGAGTCTTTGGCTAATCTTACAAAATTTTATGGGCGATATTCAGGCCTGAAATCCTTGTTTTTATAGCAGAACGTATTGTTGGTTAGCTGGTAAATTTGCATCACTTTGTGGGTTCAGTTTTGGTTGGAGTTGGGCCAAACACTTTATGGGTATTTCTAGGGGTTTGGAGGGCAGACTATGGTTGCAATTTCAAAGTGATCCAGGCATTCTCCAGAGCATAATATTCAATCCCATTCTAATAGCAACAACAGTGATTTTCTCGAGAGTGCGCAGTACCAGTTTAGGCTAGTATTTCCTCTGAATCAAAGTTGTATCACCAGGGGTTTGCATAGCTTGCATAGCAAGCTCAAGTTCCATTGTTCTCACATTTGTACTCAATTTTCCCCATATAAATAAAATGGCTCATATTTTTTGCTTCTATTTATTGGTGTTCTAGATTGGGTACTTTGATTTCATATTTTGCCTATTGTTCTTAGCACATATTTGGATATTACTGTTAATTTTTCCATTAGGAATATTACATTTGGGATATTTAAATTTTGCGCATTGTCAAATCCACAAGGGTTCAAGCTTCCTAACATTCAATGGTAAATGGATAATGCATGGAGTGGGGGGGCTCCGTGGCAAGTCTTAGTTCCACATCAAATTCAACAACCTTAACATATCCAAAGGTATCAAATATCCTTTCCAACTGTGTGATATTTGGAATGCTCACATTTTCATGTTCACAAGTTTTCCACACCTAAGAGGGTGTGTTGCATGACGAGTTGTGTTTGGATTTTTGTCCTAGCAATTTGAAGGCCCTCAAAGGGTTAGGATTTGATTTCATATAGCCAATTTGGACATTTTCGTCTCCCAATGGACACATTGGCCTCTCATCTCAATTTGCTAGTAAAATGTATGCATGGATTCTATTTGTGAAATGATTTGTGAAACGATGAGCAACAACAATGCCACATTTTGCATATTCCTAACTAGGGTCAAAAGCTCACTAGTACGAATAAATTTCTATTTAATAGTTTCCACCTCATGATCCCCAAAGAATATCCTTGTAAAATGCAGCTAGAGGGATCTAGTGCAATCTAGAAGGATTGAGATGGGGAAATGGGATGCCCTTACACATTTATGTGACTAAATCTCTTTATACTCTAGTAAGAGAATCTAGTGATATTGGGGCCAAACAATCCTATGGCCCACCAATCGCATAGGTGCTAGTCCATCTAGAGATCCCATTCTTCTTATAATGTTAAAATATGCAACTGCTGTCAAATTCCACTTTGGACGGCTCACTTGATGGAGATAATAATTGTGTTGAATTCCTCTTTTCGAAGGACCAAAATCGACCTAAAGATCACTCAAATCAAATAAGGGAAAGTATATTTATGAAGAAATACCCACGTGCATATTTGATAAGGTCGGCCCTAAAGCAAAGTGGACCACGTTGGAAAGCTATAAATACAAGGGACCTCTACCTCATTTAGACACAATAATGAGACACTCTTTTATATTTGTTTTTTGGCTCGCATAGGTCTAAGGCTCGTCCATAGACGATCAGGCTCACTCTGAGGTGAAATTGCAAGGTTCGATGCTTGCATCTTTGATTTAGGGTTTTGGGCCCCAGTCGCAAGCACAAAACAAGAAGGATTTGATTGTAATCGCACGCACAAAAGCTCATTCGTGCAACTAGAGCCTTCCAGTCGCACAAACAACTCTCCATCCAAGTGACTGGGGATTTAGGGTTTCTACAATCCAGATCTAACCCCAGACACTCGCTTGCCAGGCTTAAGGGAACGACTGGGTTGCCATAGTCACTCGCATTTCTCCGCCTTCATGCGACCAAGAACTAAAAGATGAAATCTCAGTGTTCTGAAGATTCCACTCAATGACTGCAGGGTTCGGCAATTGACTGCAAACAGTGACAGTTCATTACAGACTTCAGAATCAGGGTTTTGAGTATATACAATGTTGGGTTCATTTCATGGATGTTGTAGTTGTTTTGCTAGTTAGTTGCATCGATAAAGATATGGATAATTGTACTCTCTTTTGCTGAATCATTTGATGACGATCTATTAAGAAGAAGAATTTGAAATGGTTTTCCCCATAGGGGGTTTTGCCCTGGTCTTCGACCAATCCTGGTGTTTCTATGAGTGAATGTTTTGCTTCTATTCTTCCGCTGCATTGATGATGATGATATTGTTCTTTCTACATAGTTGCATATGATGATGAATAATGATGTAAATCTAAGTAATATTATGATGTTATGGGGTGAACTTAATGTGTTAATGAAGAAATGCAATTATCAAAACAAAGAACAATATAGCCTATGAAAAATTAACATGGTATCAGAGATGCGCTAAAGAAAAGTCATGGAGATCACCCCCACGGAGACACCTTTGATGGAAGGAAGAGAAGAGGGAGGAGACCTAAAAGAATTCTAGGGTTCGAATAAAACCTTAGGCAATTTGTGTAATAAGACTTGATGGATATCATGAGGTGATGGTTTGAGAGAAACCCTGGTTTATGACAAAGACTTGAGATATGAAACCTTGCATGGTCAATGTGAAGATGCTCAAGCACTTGTGACAGATTTGATGAAGCCCTAGATGGGATAGTCACTAGTAGGTCTGGTTGTTGATAAAGTTGATTGAAGGCAACATTGTTATGTAGACAATGGAGAGTGATGGCTCTTGAAGGTTGGTTCAAGATGGCGAGGATCACCTCTCACTGAAGATAAGTATTTCTTGACTTATGATGCTCTTTTATGTCTTTACTTTTGTCTAGAATTATAGATCTGATTATTATTTTGATCATTACTTATCCTTCCTACATGTATATTTGAGTATTTGGATGTTTCTAACCTCCTTGATGAGATCTAATAAGGGAATCCTCCTTGAGAATCATTTGAGATGCAAAAAAGATGGCTAGCACTGGAAAAGGTAAAGAGGCACCTGATGAAAAGATGACAAAGTGCTACAAGCTGCCTATGTCAAATGAAAAGATGCACAGGTATTTGAATACTACAAGGTGTGAATGGTATATTGTTTCAATGTTATGTTTCAGCTGTAATATTAGCAAGCCCTAAGGTATGATGAGAATATCTCCTTCTCAAATGGTTCATGCATGCATCTGAAAGTGATTTGGATCCATGGTTCTTATGATGAAATGGTGCATTTGGTATTGAACAAGCATATTACATAATGAATTTCTTGATTCTATGAAGCTACTTGGAAATATTGATTTCTGATATATTGGTATACTTTATGTTTGGCTAACATCTATCATTTTTGATATTTTGATCCCATAAAGAAGGTTAGCACCTTGATTCTAGTAGATGGTAACTTGACACTATTTGTTTGTGAACTGCATGGCAGTCGCGATGATAAAAGTATAACTATCAGACTGATACTCAGGATCTTTTGTTGACCATGGTTATGTTTTGATGTGTTTAGTAATTATGGCATATTATAAAATTGAATGCCCTAACTTGATGGATTAAGTTATGTGACAAAGAAGTAATGCATGTGATCATGATTCTTGAAGTCTACTCCTATTAGCTCTTTGACACTAACACTTGATGACAAATTGATGTCATGGTGAAGTAGTTGATGATAACATAATATAACCATGATGAATATGTGATATGGTTTGACTTTATGATCTACCAGATCTATTGATGCATGATAGCATTATACACAGGTCGATGGCGTGAATGAAGATGACTGAAGTGGATTCCCATTCAGAGAGAGAACCTCTCCATAAGATCCCTTCTCCTATTGACATTTGCATTTTATACTTTACTGTTAAAGAATGATTTATGAGCTTGAATAAACAAACATCTGACATTGACGATTTTGCGGCGAAGTTTTGATCTGAGGAGAGAGAGTTTCTCTTACTCTAAGCCTCAATCGCGCGGAAGAAAGCCTATAGGTGCGACTATAGCCTCTTAACTGCACGAAAGCAAGGTCAAGGGTGCGATTGTAGCCTCCCACCTGCTCACGAAGAAGGCCTATGGGTGCGACTATGCCTACAGAACACAAAAATGAAGTTTTGTGCATGAAATCAGATGTTCACCTGAAGGATGTAAGTCCTACAGATGTGGAGCAGACAACAGAAAGATCTGTGGGCAAGAAAGTTTGAATATTTACTATAATATGAATATGTAGACTGAACTTGTGTTTGCAGGTGACCGAGATATGCATATAGATATGTCATTATGATTTAACTATTGAAGTTTGTGCTGCAAAAGTCTAGCTAGATTTGGCTTATTGATATAGATGAGCAGTGTTTGGAATTTTTTACATGAAGTCTGATAATGATTTAGAACTTTGACTTGATGTTGAGATATGTCTTGGACCATAGATCTCACGGTGATAGCAAAATTGAGATTTGACCTAATGATTAATGATTTGATTTTACGACTGATGATTTTCCTTGATGACAATGCTATGTGGGCATAGTGACTTTCAGTGACTAATATTGGTATTTGATAATGATTTTGTATTGGCCTCATTTTTCTTAGCACAATAGTAGAAGTATTAATAGATGTGATTCAGTATGAAGTAACCTCAGAATAAATGGATGGAACCTACATGACTTATTCTTGGTGTATGCATTTGCATCTAGTGACTTATATTATGATCATAAGGATGACTTGATGAAGTTTGGTTTGATATTGCTTATGAAAACTTGTTGACATAATAATAGATGAAGTCACGACTTGATAAGAGCTCTAACTATCACCTGGTCTAAAGAATATGATACTGTGATATGGTGATGATTTTGATATTGATTATGATCTGGCATCTAAACTTTGATAAGCTGACTTAGTTGATTTGATTTTACAATATTGTGAGTCTGAGCATATTGGTTTGGAAAAGTATTATGCTTGCAGAGAGCACTATATGAAGCAAGCTCCTTGATCTTGATATGTCCGCATTGACAGTTATCTGGTAAAATCAAGAAGATGTGTTGATCCAAACCTCTACTTCAAAAGTGTTCCAAAGTATGACTTTGATTTTGATTTTGGTTTTATATACTGATGGTCTACTATTGACAAGTGATGAGCCTCTAATGATCTAAGTAAAAGGGAGATGGCTTCTAAAGCTCGAAATACTGAATCATGGCATGATGAATTGATTTCTGAAGTTGGGAAAATAAAATCTATATTGCAAAGCTATTAAAGAAGTTTTGGAAAGAGGAAATGCAAATCGTTGGACACTCTGATTGAATTTCAAGAAGTTGTGAAGAGATATTGTTGAACTTGACTTGGCAACCGACAATTGATTGAAGCATTGATGTTTTGTTTTGAACATCCGTCCATATATATACATGATGTGCATAGAACCTGAGTCAATTCATGATTGAACAGCGTCATTCACATTGAGTTGTTGCCTAACATCCTTAAAAATACTTGAAGGGGACGATCTTCCTGTGATATGTGACTACTTGGATGTACTTATGATGATGAGGATCGTAATTGAAGAGATGAGCACAGTTGGGCGTTGCCTTTGTATGAGATCTGCCATGATATCTTGGATGAGAGGTTCATAGCATGACCTAGGTTGAGTATGATGTTGCTAGCATGACTAGCTATATGGCAAGATGAAAAAGCTCCTTAGAGAGTCGTCTCAGCAAGATCTGGATATGACATGGATACATTATGATGACAAAGAGAGGGAATCGATTGGCAGATATGTTGGGACGGAGATACCTTCATATATTGAGACAATGTTGCTATACGAGACAAACTCAGGCTTGTGGTGGGCACCTCCTTGAGAGGGAGGATGACTATGGTATCCTTTTATGATATAGGTTGAGGGAACTCTAGACAATAGGGTATCAAATATCATATTAGAACAATATATATTTGGTGCCCTATTGTCTAGAGAGGGAACTCTAGACAATAGGGCATCAAATATATATTGTTCTAATATGATATTTGATACCCTATTGTCTAGAGAGGGAACTCTAGACAGTAGGGTATCAAATATCATATTAGAACAATATATTATATATTATATATATATATATATTTGTTCTAAGATGATATTTTGATTACCCTACTGTCTAGAGAGTATATAGAACAAGATATATATATATATATAATATATATATATATATATATATATTGTTCTAATATGATATTTGATACCCAACTGTCTAGAGTTCCCTCAACCCCAGGATCCCTCTATCTCAATTCCTCACCCTGGGAGCTCAAACAGGGAAGGGAGAGTTGGCTTAGTGTCCTCGATCAACAATGCTCTCATCATACTCATATCATTATGTTCATAGCTTGCCCATCATGTTGTAATAGCAGTGATCTCCTGTTCATATATATTATATATTGTTCTATATATATATATATATATATATATTGTTCTAACATGATATTTGATTTTTGTGTGTGTGTATATATATATGTTGGAAATAATACTGAGAGGCGGGGGGGGTGAATCAGTATTATCAAATCAGATACTTTTCATTTTTCATACTCAAATTCATATACGCGGCTTCAGTTCAATATATCCGCCTATATATGTGACTGTGTTAAATGAAACTAGCGTACATGCAGTAAACTTATGATTCAGTTATCTTGTCTTTAGTAAATGCATCAGAACATTATTAACCATATTAACAGAAATCAGGTGTACTAAACAGTACAAATCATCACACATAAGAAGCACACATGAACACCATGATATAAGGTGGAAACCCAATGTGGGTGAAAAACACCTACCGCAATTCGTCTCTTTCTTCCTTTAATAAGAAACTTCTTTTACAATGTACTGGTGCAGTCCTTTACCAGCACGCAGGCTTCAACCTGCAGAGGGCTACAACCCTCTCTCGATTTTCCAGCTACTTCTGGAAGGGAGCTACAACCCCCTTAGCTCTTGCACTAGCCAAGATACTAATACATAGGTGCTGGCTTACAGAAGGCTACAACCTTCTCTTTCTTCCAGGGACCACGTTTCATCAATTTTCAGACTGGATCCATAAGTACAAAACAATCACTGCTGCAATACAATCATCAACTTATACTTGCATCATAAATCTCTAAATCACCCAATACTGAATCACTGAAACCCTGTCATCAAAAACACAAAACACAAACCAGAGCCCAGAACTCTGCAACAACCACTAGAATCAACAACAACCTGAAACACCAAATCTCATAATGCATACGCTACTTGACTATATCAAAACCGTGTGTATACTTGCTTTCACCAGAGACAACCCGCATACAGATCTAAATATAATTACTTATACCTTCGCTGTCATATCCAACCCGAACCAAGCGTCACAAACCGATAACCAGCAATACTAGATCTTCCCACTTCGTCAGACATCCATTCCTTGTTGCTCCCTTTTGCCTAATGATCTTCTCCTTACATAGGTTAGGCTTCTCCCAATACCATGGTCCAAAACCATGTAGAAACAATACCATGGACCCAATACTTGGGATGGTCCACAACCATAGGTTCAAATACCAAGGACTAAATACCACGGACCAAAACATAAGTTTTCTCACATGTACGCACTTTTCCTTGCGTGAAAGTGCGTGTATACGCATAAGCGTCTTCGGAACGTCCAACCCGCGTGTATACGCTGCTTTGTCACAATAAACATGCGTATATCTCTTTCTTGACCTGTTGTACTAAGATCTGTCCTCTGATTAAGTTGCCATCACCTATATCAAACCTCTAAGTGAGTTGCCATCAAAGATAACACTTGTATCATAATGCCAACAATATATATATTGTTCTAATATGATATTTGATTTGATGTCATGCATCACTGCGATTGCAACATGATGGGCAAGCTATGAACATAATGATATGAGTATGATGAGAGCATCGTTGATCGAGGACACTAAGCTAGCTCTCCCTTCCCTGTTTGAGCTCCCGGGGTGAGGAATTGAGATACAGGGATCCTAGGGTTGAGGGAACTCTAGACAATAGGGTATCACCCCTATCTGTTACCCATAGGGTTGGAGTAGTAGCTCACCCTATCTTGGTCTTTGCAGAGTATACCCTAGTTGGCATCATACCCACACACTGGACTTGTTGGGAATATTGTTCCCCGCCTGGCCAACAAGTTGATAGTGTACTTGGGGTATACAACCCAAGTCGATTATGATGCAAGTGTTCTACCACATGACTATTGAGAATCATTGTTGGGAAGATCGATAGGCAATAAGATGAGTGTAGTAGCTCCCCTATATCACCTATTGCTCGATATGGTGTCATAGTAGTAGCTACCCCATGAGATTCTGAGTTGAGATATGCTCCCTAATGTGGTTCCTTGTTGAGATGTGCTCCCTGATGATATGCTCTCTGATGATGATGTGAGTTGCAAATCTAACTCCTCACCGATATTCAAGGGTAGTAACCCACTGACAGAGATTTCAGGTAGTTGTCCGCTGGCAGAGATTCTGAGTAGTAGCCCGGCAATAGAGGGTGGTAGATTGAGCTCCCCTCCGATGTCAAAATTCTTCTTCTTTTAGATTCGAGAATGTTCAGCATATGAGCAGGGACAATCAAGAGATAAACAAGAATGAGCAAGAGATTAATTGAGATAATTAGTGATGATGCGAAATGATGAGATACTTGAGATTGGATAGGATTTGATGACAAGATACACATGACATGATGCAAGTGGAATTCTCCCTAGTCCAGCTCACTTGATGGAGATAATAATTGCATTGAATTCCTCTTTTCGGGAGGACCAAAATCGCCCTAAAGATCACTCATATCGGATAAGGGAAAGTGTATTTATGAAGAAAAACCCACATGTCCATATTTGATAAGATCGGCCCTAAAGCAAAGTGGACCACCTTAGAAGGCTAGAAATAGGGACCTCTACCTCATTTAAACACAATAATGAGACACTCTTCTAACTCTGTTTTTTGGCTTGCATAGTTCTGAGGCCCGTCCGCAGAAGATCAGGTTTGCTCTGAGGTGAAATTGCAGAGTCTGAGGCTCACATATCTGATTTAGGGTTTTGGGCCCCAGTCACAGGCACAGAACAAGAAATATTCGATTGTAGTCGCACGCACATAAGCTCATCCGTACAACTGGACACTTCCAGTCGCACAAACAACTCTCCATCCATGCCACTGGGGATTTAGGGTTTCTACATTCCAGATCTGACCCAAGTCGCTCGCTTGTCAGGCTTAAGGGAGCAACCGGGCTGCCATAGTCGCTCGCATTTCTCCTCCTCTATGCAACCAAGAACTAATAGATGAAATCTCAACTTTCCGAAGATTCCACTCAGTGACCGCAGGGTTCGGCAGTTGACTGCAAACAGTGATAGTTCATTACAAATTTAAGAATCAGGGTTTTGAGTATATACAATGTTGGGTTCATCTCATGGATGATGTAGTTGTTTTGCTAGTTAGTTGCATAGATGAAGATATGGATCATTGTACTCTCTTTTGTTGAATCATTTGATGATGATCTATTAAGAAGAAGAATTTGCAAGGGTTTTGCCCTAGTCTCCGACCAATCCTGGGGTGTCTCAATGTGTGAATGCTTTTCTTCGATTCTTTCGTTGCATTGATGATGATAATATTGTTCTTTCTACATAGTTGCATATGATGATGAATAATGATGTAAATCTGAATAATGTTATGACGTTATGGGGTAAACTTAATGTGTTAATGAATAAATGCAATTATCAAAGCAAAGAACAATATAGCCCAATGAAAAATTAACATATAAGCACAAGCTATGAGTGTGGCTTAATCCAACAATATTTGGACGCCATTATAGACTTCATAAGTAGGTGCAATAAACAATGTTTGTGGTTTGCGTGGCAAGGATGACATGGTTGTGCATATTTTTTGGAAATGTTGATCTATGAATAATGAAAGTGTTTTGGAAATGGTTCCAAGCAAAATTTCACTTCTTTACTACTATACTTTCATAAACAAGCCCTCTTTTGAGTGACAGAAGGTTTCAGACAACTATAAATCTGTGTGGCACTCAATTCAATCAATGGCTATTTGTATTTTGTAAAGGCGTTGTTGAAGAGTTACTTTCCATGAGAACCTCTCTTCTTTTAGCTTAGGGGAGTTTAGGAGCTTTCAGTGAGAGTTAGCTCTGCTTGTGTGAGTCAAAATAAGGCTTTTCATCATGATATTGAGTATAATTTTTAACAGGTGCATAGGCTCATGTGCTTGATCTTTTGTCATCACCAGGGCCAAATTTTCCAGAACCCCTATTCTGTGTGACATTATTTCTTTAATTGATATTGATTTGGTTATTGATGTAAAAAATGCGACATTTTGAAAAATAAAATTAAAATTAAAATTAAAAGATAAATAAATAAACATTTATCATTCAAGGTGTTACATAGAAATGATTTTGGTTTACTTAGATCAATTTTAATGAATAGAATGCTCAAATGTTCAAATTTTGCCCTTTCTTGCAACAGTGATTTTGTCATTCAACAGCCCCATAGTTTAGTTTGTCACTACACCTATTTTCTATTATCCTCACCTTTCACCACTAGTTAGCTTATATATCAAGTACAATCACTGATCAAAATTTCATGAAATTACAAGTCATAGATTATTCAAGAGTCCAAAAAGTGGATTGAACAATCAAACTTCGACAATCTAATATTTTATTCTGATGGGCAGACATGTTTCTCCATTTTTTGAGCTTATATACCATATATTTTGGGTTTATACCGTCATGGCAATGCATCCTTCAAATTCAGCCTATTATCGAAAATTTGGGGACAAAGATTCATTAAGGGGGCACGTTTTGTACCTAAACACCACATTTTATTATGCAAGTAAACTCTATCCAAAATGAGGAATTTAATATGTAACCATATGATTTTGTAATAATGTTTTAGTCATGTGCCTTTATGACATCATAGTTCAACAATGTATGTAAAAGGCCACTTTCATGTCATACGAGCCTAGTCACCTCTTAAAGGTTGGGCCTCAAATTAGGCTCTCTCTTTCTGTAGATATTGAGGCTTTCCTCCTCTCTTTTATAACTTTCACTTCAACTATCTAATCACAAAGTTTTCACTAAAGAGCTCTTCATCCATACATTTGTGTTTGTAGCCACAGTCCACTTAGATGTGCAGGTGCCCCAAAATATCTTGTGCTTTTAAATTTTCTCCTAATTTTATTATTTCAGCTTTATGTCAAGTCTCATTTATGCCACAATTTTTCCAAATATATAAATAAGTTTTCCAATAGTGGTGACACTTTTCATACAAGAACATCACACATATCTCAACTTCTATATACAACAAAATCCCATCCGTACATTTAATCATTTATTAAAAAATACAAAAACTCACTGAGTGCTTTCAAAATCGTTTTCTTCGAAGAACTAATGTGTCTACAGTTTATTCCATACATCGTAGTCAATTGCCTTATCCTTGGGATCAATCATGTACAATCTTGTTGAAACTGGATTGTTCGTCCATGTAGACCTAGTTATTTCATTGAAGATCTAAATGACATCATATAACAATAAACATAAGTATAGGTTTTAACTTATCCAAATGAAGAGTAACTGGTGCAGATGAATTATGCAAGGTGTTGCCATCGTCACTGAATAATCTAGCCAAACCATTAGGAGCACCAGCGATAAGAACAGGAGGAGCCACTAATAAGACATTGTGATCTACAGCAAGAGAACTGGATGATCTACTAACAAGAGTATCTTGACAAAGCGAACAGACATTTGCAATACGAAGACTGGATGAGTTATCAATAAGGTCCACATCATCCATAGGAGTATCTATTATTATAGGAGTACTTGAGTAAGAGAAGAAAAGAGAGGGCCAACATCACTGTGAAGGAGAGAAGTCCATTAAAAACACAACAAGAATCATCTAGAAGGGGGCCTATATGGCAATGAGGAGAAGCACAATCCATAAAAGAATGCTAAGATCCATCTAAAGAATCAGCTAAAAGAAGTAAAGGGAGAAATCTTTGCAAACTAATTGCAAGTAGGGATCCCATCAAAAATAACCTCTATATTCAACCACTTTGTGAGTGGTGAGTTTATAAAGGTGGAATCCCAAAAAAGTTTCACTATAATCAACCAAAGTGTAGCAGGACTCTAAAGATGTTGATGTGTTTCACCTTTCATTAGAAGCATGGGCCTATGCAGTAGATCCAAAACTTGTGAAATGTGAAATAGAAGGATTGCTACCATACCATTTATCATAAGGAATAATAGTACTTGTAAGAACAAAAGGAGGTATTCTATTGGTGATATAGGTTTTGCAAACAACTCCCTCTCCTCAGAATGAACGCTTCATTTCTTTGGAGTGAAGCATTGAACAAACTATCCCCACAATATCCCTATTCTTTCATTCTACTAAACCATTTTGTTGTGGAGTGTAAGGAACAGTTATTTGCAAAGAGATGCCCTAAGATATGATAAATAATTGGAAAGCATTGCTAATAAACTCACCTCCACCATCATGTTGGGCACTTGATCTTCTAGTTTCTTTGATTTCCCACAAGAGGTTTGAATTCCCGAAAAATGCCAGAGATCCCAACCTTATATTTGACAGTGTATATAAAAAGAAAGCGGGAAAAATCATCAATTAGAGTGAAAAAATCCTTAGCTCCCCTATTAGACGATGTAGCCATAGGCCTATAGATATCACAATGAATCAATGCAAGAGGCTAAGAAGATCACCTCACCTTGTCATTAGCAAAGGAATCCTAACGATGTTTCCCCATAAACACCCTTCACAAGCACCAACGAACAATTCAACCTTCCCGGTTGAAGAGGAAAATAAAGGGGAAAAAACATAAAATAGACATCAATAGGATAGAAATTTATATAATGGAGAGGGGGAGGAAGAAAATATGAATAGTGAAGCAATGGAAAAACAAGAAAAACTAGGAGCAAGGAAATAAAAGGAAAAGAAGAAGAGATAGGTAAATGGTAGGTTATATTGATAAGGAGTAAAAGCACAAAACAAGAAAGAAAGGAAAAGGAAATGGAAGAGTGAAGTGGGATGGTGCGTGGGGGGTCAAGGGAAAAGCATGCCAACAATGTTATACATGGAGGGGTGCCATAATTGCCTTATGCCTTTTCTTTTAGTGTAAACCCAATTTTGATATAGTAACTTGGATGCAATGACACATAGACCATCCATCCATATATATCTATTCTTCTTATTTGGAGGACATTTTTACACGTACAGCCAAAGATTTAGGGTTCTCATGCACTCCTCTCCTAAGAGGTCATGTCGCCATGTAGAAGCCAATTGTTAACCCTCATGTTGACATGACTAGTAAAGATATATTTACAGGGGGTAACACACATGATTTTTCTCAGAGCCAATGTTTATGACAAGCTATTTTAGATAAATCAATTGATGATATTCAGATCGACGAGTTTAGAACCACGTAATGTGGTTCATCCTCAAGACCCAGATGGAAAGACTAATCAACAAAAGTAAATAAATAATGCAGAAATGCAATAGTTAGTCGTAATGTATATAAATTAAATAATATAAAATATTTTTCAACTTAAAATTAAAATCATTATTAAACTAAAGAAACATCTAAAAAATAAAATAAAAAATTAGAAATAAAATAAAAATAACAAAATAACAAAATAATAATAAAAGAAAAAGAATCAAAAATAAAACTATATAAATAAATAAACCAACAAACACATGATTTTTCTTTACTTAAAGATTGTTGAGTACATTGGTCCTCCATGATGGATCATGTGGTTGAAGCTCTTGGTGGTTGCTTTCTTGGTGATATCATGCACCTTGGTTGATGATGTTGTTGGATGGGGATCCTTTGCTCTTGATGTGCTGGTACTTGCTTTATGTGGATACTCCATGGCATGAAGACTATGATGTCTTGATTATCTTCTAGGAGCGTCTCCATATTTTACATGTTTATTTTACTTTGTTGAACACACTTGCCAAGATAAGCAGTGAAGTTCATGGAGTACCTACTTCTTTAAACTCATTTCGAGGCACCGTCGAATGATTGAGTTACATTTTTGTGATGACATGTTATTTCAGTTTTGAGGAGAAGCAATTCTAGCACTTTCTTGTTTATTGTATTGCCTTTGATAATATTCAACAAGATCAAGATCAAGATCAACAACAATTTTTGTACAGTGCTTACCTTTTTGGTTTATTTTGGAAGGACCCTAAGGAGAGATTTGATGGTGATATCTTGTGGACCCTTCTTATCAAGCATTCAACCTCTTGGAGTGCCTATTGTACTTCTTCAAGGATATTTAACATGATAGACAACTCTTCTTATTGAGCCCCCACCTTCTTGGCATGTTTCCAACATTCTTGGGTTTCAAGACATGGTTGATGGATCTCATTGATTGGATAAGGAAAACTTTGTTTTCTTGTGCGTATTTGGTTCCTATGGTCATATTAGATGGAATATACACAACCTTGATTGAATGCCTTTCCTCTTTGAAGGAATTCTAGCATTTGGCTCAACATATAGGGGATTTTTAGCTTGGTCATGATTTGGCACTCCTTGGTTGAGGGTCTTCTACCTTAATTTTGTCTATCATGCTCCTATAATCACATCTGATAAAGTAGACGTCATTTTGAGTGAGCACCCTATTCCCAATGCTTATTAGCATTTTTGGCATATGTCAGGAGTGATGACATGGCACCTATCCATGATGGCATTCTTGGTTTCTCACATCTATTGTAGCCTTAGCCACTCAAGAATGCTCCACTTATTCATGGTTTTCCAACATCTTGGGGTTTGATTGGAAGGTTTCATGACACATCATTTGAGGTCAGCGCTTGTACTTGATGACTAGGCAAATTATTTTTGAGTGTTCCACTATTTTATGCATTTATCTCTTGATGATCTCGCATTGCATATTTTCCTATGCTACATCTTGAGGGCACCCACATTTCAATCTTGGATCTTGCCACACATGCCAACTATTCATGGAGCATCTCACTTGGATTCGTCTTCTAGAGGAGCGCACTTGGGAGAAAGCTCATTTATTGAGGATATTCATTACTACATCATGGAAATTTTTCTATTATTCCTCACGTGTGGACACACTTCTAGAAGGACGTACCAATCTTTCTTCTATCTTTAGAACTTGGACCTAATCTATCTTCAAATTGTTAAATTTCCACGAACCCTAGCACCTGGCAGTAAATCTCAGACAAACCCTTACACGATTTATCAATTTACGCCTGGCTAAGTTCTTAACAAAAAATGCACAGTAGAAACACACAGAAATCATCATCACATTGGACACATGATATGCCCTAGGAAACCCACAAAGGGAAAAACCAGCAAAACTTTGTTCTATTAAGAACTTGGGCTCTCGTACCAGGGATAATGGCCCATCAAAGGAAAGATACAAATAGTAATAAACCTAGAGTTATCCAGCCGATCAAGCCCTAGATTTGTCCTTCAATCTTCCTTGGTTGATCTGAATTTGTCTCCCTCACTGCTCCTCGCACCTTCCTCGGGCCCCAACCTGATTTGGCACACTTGAGTATCATACTCCTCCCGAGGCTAGTGCCACTGAATGGTATCTTCACCTCTACCTCAAATCTCCTTTTATAACGTTTTAATGACTAAAACCCTAACCCTAGCTCTCAATGGCCAAGATTAAATCTTGCCATCTCAAGATCAACGATTGTGACTTAATCTCTTGTTGATATCACTTAAGTCGCTATTAATCATTAGATACAAAAGGTACTTTATAAAATCACTTTACAAAGTTTATCTAGAGAGCCAATCTTCCACACGCTAAGACATCAAGCAATTGTGGAAACCCTACCAAGCTACACAAACCAACACAAACCAAGAGGGAGGCCTAACTACTTGCTCCTATTTTTGGATGGTGGTTGCAACTAACTCCTATTTTTATCATTCATTAGCTTGGTAAATGGAGTTAGCCATACGAGATTGCTACCACCAAAATGTGGGTAACCCATAGGAGAAAACTTTTCTCCTCTTTGGACAGCCAGCTACCTAGCCAACAACTCGATATGATCAACACATAACATGATGCCAAGATCCTCCACTTCTTGCAACAATTTGATTTCTCCCTCTCTCCCATATGGCATTCCTTCTTGAAGGAAGGTGGGTCATCCATCGACAAGTAATTTAAGCATTTTACAATCATATGCTTTCACTTAATGTTATGGGCATACTAATATGGATCAAGAGGAAAACTAGATGATAAACCGATCTTGACTATATTCTTGTTCCCTCACTTAACCTAGGAGGTTAGACTTTGACTCTAGTCCAATGGGACCTCCTTTGAGACCTTAGGGTTTTAGGAAGGACAATATTAGGGAGGCACTAATAGAAGTAGTGTGTCCAAGACAATCCATACTTACCATTTTCCATCTTTCCCCTTTATTCATCTCCATTCTTCAGGAGGACGGTCATTGGTTATTATGATTGGCACTTTTCATCCTCATCCTTGAGTTTGGGCTCATAAAACTTTGCTCTGGAAGTTGATGCACCTAAAAGAAAGATAATAGCATAAGAAAGCCAAAGCAAAAGAAAAAGATAAAATTCAAATGATGGTTGGGACATTTGTTACAGCACATGTACAAAATCCTAGCATGAGCTCTACCCCCCTTAAGAGCCATCACCCAGTTACTCAAGCACATGATGCTTCACCCATAAAAGGAACTCTTGTATTGTCCCAGCCCTAATGAGCAATAAACTGACTCATCCTTAAGGGGTAATGAAAAATATTAAAAGCAAGCTTAGGTTCCTGAGCTATGCACCCAAAGAAGGAAAATCATAATGAAGTAAAAGGCACACCAGAGGGGTGGAAAAAGCAAGCTGAGGAAAGGGGTAACTCATACTTAGTCTCCCCTCATAGGGAAAATAGTTAGGGTTTTAAGAGTGGATGCCCTAGCCTCCCCCTTTACTCAGTGTTTTCAAAAACGACCAAGCCAGACTGAGCCAGATCAAGCCAATGCCAAATCTGGTCGGCTTAGTGGCCGAAACAGAACGGCTAGCTGGTTTGTTACCGAGCCGGTTGAGCCAGTCATCGACTAGATCGGCTCGGTCACCGACGCAAAAGCACAGCCAGCAAATTTTTTTGGGGGAGGAATTAGACTCCACAGCCAATTCTAATTTGCCTTAGGGTGATTTTGAGGTCCATTTACCTCTCCCAACCCTATAAAAGCTACCCAACCCCTCTCATTTCCTCACAACTATCTCATTGCATTTGTGTGACAATTTGTGAGGAGTTTGTGAAGAGTTGTGGAGTTTGTTTTTGGAGCAACAGTGAGGAGTCTTGGGCAACCATTGGAGCAGCAGTGAGGAGCTTCTTGGGCAACCATTGGAGCAGCATTGAGGAGTTGGTTTGTTGGAGCAGCATTGAGGAGGTGATTTGTGCCTAGAGGTATTTTTTTTCACTTCGAAATTCTGTTTTTGCTTATTTATTTTTTTGTGCAAAACTAGAAATTGAAAAGAGTTTTTTTTGTAAAAGAAATGAACATTGAAGCAATGTTATTTTTTTTGTTTTCATTTTTAGATTTTTTCCTTTCTCATTTCCAAGTCAAAAAATGGCTCCTAGACTGAAAGATGTTGCTTGGGCATATGCTAAAATGGTTGATAATCAAATGCGTTGCAAATTTTGCCATAGAAAAATTAAGGAGGGTCCTGGGGGCATTCATAGGCTAAAACAACACTTGGATGGTATTAGAGGCGAAATTACTCCATGTGAATCACCACAAATTGGGGAGATTAGGAAGGAGTTGTTAAATAGCTTGGAGAAGTTTTAGGAAGAAAAAGCTAGGCAAAAAGAAATAGAGGCTGAAATTGGGAGGAAGAAGAGTATACAACAAATGATGGCTACTAACCCCCATTTTGATTTTGAGGGTTGTTCATCTATCCCTTGTACTAATGAATCCAACCCCTTCCACAATGTTCCTCCCTCTTTGGAGTCCATGCAAGAAAAAAAGGGTAAAGGTAAAATGAAAAAGAAGGGTGATATGAATATCAAAAGTTATTTCATTGTCACACCCTCCTCTCCATCAAATGCACGTGGTCCTCAAGCTAGTAGAAGTCATATGCAAACCACTTTAGATGACCATTGGAAGAAAGAATTGAGGGAGATTACTTGTGATTACATAGCTAGATGGTGGTATGATGTTGACATCCCCTTCAATGCTTCTCGTTCACCATATTATGAGCCTATGTTTGATGCCATATTTGCTACTAGAAAGGGCTTCCATTGATCAGTATTTGAAATATTTCAAAAACTCATGGGCAAAAACAGGATGTACCATCATGTCAAATGGATGCACTGATCAAAGGAACCGTACCATCATAAACTTTCTTCTCTTTTGCCCACAGGGAACCATGTTTCTAAAATCAGTTGATGCATCTGATAGGGTGAAAGATGGACAATTGTTGTTTCATCTATTAGATGAGGTTGTTGAAGAGGTGACAGTGGCTAATGTTGTTCAAATCATCACAGATAATGCCTCTAACTATGTTCTTGCTGGTAAACTGTTAGAGGAAAAACACAAAACCATCTTTTGGACCCCATGTGTTGCACATTGCATAGACTTCATGCTTGAGGATATTGGCAAATTAGATTGGGTCAAGAACATTGTAGAGCATGCCAAAAGCATAACAAAATGCATCTACAATCATTCATGGATTTTGAGCCTGACGAAGAGACACACAGGGGGCAAGGATATTATTAGGCTTGCCATCACTAGATTTGCAACTCATTTTTTGACATTGCAATCTATGCTTTCCCAACATAGAAACTTGCAAAAGATGTTTTCCAGTGATGAATAGAATGAAAGCCAATGGTCTCACCAACAAGATGGCAAAGATTTGAAAAAGAAATTTAATGAAGAAATATTTTGGAAAAAGGCAGCAGAGATTGTGAAGGTCGTTGAGCCACTGGTTAAGGTGTTGCGGTTGGTGGATGGGGAAATATTGGCTATGGGCTTCATTTATGAGATTATGGATCAAGCAAAGGAGCAAATAAAGACAGCATACAAGGATAGAGTGGCTAAGTATGGGCCCATTTGGGCAATCATTGATGAAAGATGGAACAATCAACTCCATCACCCTATACATGCAACTGGGTATTTTTTGAACCCAAGGTATCATTATAAAACTCTGGAGGCAGGAGATTTGGGTGGGGAGGTTAGAGATGGATTGATTCACTGCATTGATCGCATGATCCCTATGGAGAGTGATCAGCTGGAGATACACGGACAAGTTGCTTGTTTCAGCAAAGCCACAGGTACTTTTGGCAAGAACCTAGCAAAGATTGCAAGGGAGGCAGATGAGCCAAGTAAACAAAATTTTCAATTTTTAAATTCTTATTTTGTTAAATTGTTTATAATTTGAAAGTTGGATATAATTTGTTGAGTTGACTCATTACACTACTATGTTTTTTGCAGCACAATGGTAGGAGGCGTTTGGTAGCCATTGTCCTCAATTGCAGAAGTTTGCAATTCGTATTTTGAGTCAAACTTGTAGTGCTACTGGGTGTGAGCGCAATTGGTTTGTCTTTGAGAGGATTCACACGAAGAAGAGAAACCATTTGGATCAAAAATGGTTAAATGATCTAGTCTATGTCCAATACAACCTCCGACTCAAACGCAACCAATTGTTGAACAAAAGACCTGATTTAGATCCCATTGTGTTGGAAGATATTGATCCAACAACAGATTGGGTAGTGGAGAGTCATCCAGCAAAGTTTGATTCTGATGAGGATCTTGAATTGGATTTACAGAGGGAGGCATTAGTTGAACAAATTTCAATTAAATGCAAATCCACTTGTACCAGCCTCAAGCCTAGCCCCAAGTCCTCCAATTGCAAGCGCTTCCTCTACTCAGCCACAACGGAAGCACATATCTCGTCTATCTCAGCGTGCAGCTGCTGCGCAGCCTGCTAGTGCCACCACTTCTACAGTTGCAGTTGGAGATGATGAGGAGGAGCCATGGGTTTCCCTGTCTGACTCTATTTCAGAGTCTGAGCTTGATGATGTTGGCTCCTCTAGCAGTAGCCAATAGTACTGGTGACTAGTGATGTTTCACAATTTACTTTTGTTGTAGAGGCCATTTCTAGCCTCCTTGGTTATGTGTTTTTGTTTTGATCTCTATATCATCATTTATGTATGTATTAGACAGTGCATTGGGTCCCATTTTGATATAATGGATATATTCATGAGCCTACTTTGATCATATGTCGCCTTCTCTCTATATTCTAAAGCTTTGTGTTTGGAAACATTAATGGAAATCTTTAAAATTATGTTTTTTTATAAATATATATATATAGATATATAGATACCGAGTCAGAGTCGGAGTCGGAGCCAACCCTCGGCCGTTTCCAAATCGGAGTCGGAGTTTTAAAACATTGCCTTTACTCCATCAATGTCATTCTCGGAGATTTAGCCCTAAAAGACTCCATTAACCCATTTTGAACAAGGAATTAATCATTGTTGTGCTGATCAACCCTCTTTCTTTAATAATTTTCTCCTTCTTTTATCTAATTTAGATACCTAGGGTTAGGGCTAGGGTTTTATGTGAAAATAGCTTAAAGGTGAATATAAGCGTGATATTTGTAGTTCATAATTGCATCAATAAATAACATAAAAGCAAAATCTAGCATTGTTGCATGGTAAAACCCTCTTCTTTAGGGTTGACATCATCCTTAATTTATTGTTTATGCATGTTTTCAACCATAAAATTCCATTAAATAACCCTAATCATTTGTGTCTATTTGAAGGCCTTGTCTCCTTGTTAAATATCCATCAAAAGGCCTTTTCCCTTGGTTGTTATATGACATCGTGTACCTTATCATTGAAAATCAATGAAACCCTAACTTATAACAACCATCCAATTGGTCTAGGAATAGAGTATTTGAACTTTGATATAGAAGAGCTAGGCCTTTTAGACTCTGCCAATACTTTATCCCACCTTATAGACATGATATCAATCACCTTGAGCCATAGTCATTGAATATTCTTTAAGTGAGTTTAGGGAAGCCTCCCTTGTAGTCAAGTACCACTAAAGAGCAGAAGAAAGGTTATTGAAGTGACAGTGGCAACCCTTTTCTTTTGTTCCCATAAGGTTCGGTTTATGCCTAATAGGGCTTTACACTAGGGTTACTAGATTTTGCAACAACAAAGATAATATTAATTTTGTTTTCCTAGAATACTTTGTTCAAGGAAGTTGGGATTTTAACGAACGTCTTGCTTACTTTTAGTAAGCAAGTTGTTGATGTAAATATCCCAAGCCTAGGTGACTAAAGTCTTTAGGATCTGAATTAAACAAGTAATCGTTGAATTCAATCAATATTGAAATTCAATTCAAACCATAGCATCAATAATGCAAAAGCTAGAAATTAAACAGTGACAATATAAAAATATAAAAATAATTTCCAACATACACAAGTAATTGCTCCTTCCAAATAAAAATTTTCATTCCTTCAAAAAATTTACAAGGAAACCTCCACAAGCTACCAAAAAACCAAAAGTTGCTTGGCTACGAAATCACCCTAAGCTAGGTGAGATAACCTCCTAAGAAAGCATTGGCTGATATGCAATTATACGAACTATACAACCAAGATTATGGTTTGTGTGCATGACTATATGGGCATGTTTATATGACTATACAGAATTATGCATTAACCTGTACATTAACCTGTACAAAGTTGTTCTTTACAACCATATGAAACTTATTGCTACCCAAATTCACTTCTACCTAAATCCTCTCTCTCTCTCTCTCAACAGCTCAAGTATGTTCAATCCCTCTATCTTGACTTGTCCTTATACTTTCAACTGATATCAAAACCTTAATCTCTTTTTAAGATTCCTCCTAGTCTAAGTCATGCATGCATGAAATACAGTTTTTAGACTCAACTACTAAGAGTTTAACATTTTTTTATTAAAATGAATTACAAAACAAAGTTATTTTCCAAAAATAGAAATATCTCAAACTACTTATGGCACATTCACACACAGTCCTTGTCTGAGCTATATTTCTCAACACTCCCTCTTAGCGACAAATGAATTCTACACCAATCCAGATCTGTCTCTAAATGCCTCAAACTTCCTTTTTGCCTAATGGTTTAGGGAGTGTCCAGGGAGCGCCTTGGAAGCATGGTCCTTCGCTCCAAGAGCATCCTTGGGAGTGTCACGCTCCCAAATTGGCAAGATGTTCAAATTGCCATGGATATTCCACTAGAAAGTTCATCACAACAGATCTGATAATATTATATTAAAAATCTGAGATTCTACATTATTACAGTTTTATTAAACTTTAAGATCTATAGATGCAACTGTAATTAGTGCATGCATGCAAATGGAAATTATGCAAAAGAGTAGAGAACGACAAAATAAGCTCACACACACACACATAAGACACAAGATATGCTCTGTGGGAAACCCTTTATAGAGAAAACCCAACTGGAAGGTGAGGTCGCTTCGCTCTTTTTCTCTGTCTGGAAACATGGTTGCAGGTACAAAGAAGTAATGCTTGTGGCCCGTGGGCTGCTACAGTGCACAGATCCTCTTCGTGTGTTCTACCTCTTATCTCCACTGGCTATCTTTGCTCAACTATGGAACAAAATGCTCTCAAAAGAATAAAATGTATCTTCCTCCTAGTCGCTCAATTATAACACAGCCCGATAGCCTACTAGTGGTTAATTTTGACTACATCAACTCTTAACTAGAGTTACAATATAAACTCTTCTAGAGTCTTTTACATCATAATCACGTGGCTAGCCCCTTTTCCATGAATAATGGGGGCTAACAAAGCATCCTCCCAAACCATAGGTGTAAAAACAAGAAGGTCAATTTCTAAGTGGCGTAACTTTTGCATATGGACTTTGATTGACGCGCTTCTTGTGCCGTTGGAAAGATCTTTGTGTGTAGAATAGCATGAAATAGTATGGCGCTAAAGCTGCAAAGTTTTACCACCAAAAAACATCGTTTGATGCCTCAAAATGCTCCCAAAAGGTTTCAAGCCCCATTTTCTACTCCAAATGCATCAAGATGGATGACAAACAATATCATGATCCAGTTCGTATCACAAGAAGTGTGCCTGAAAGGTCAGAAGCACACTCCCAAGGGCACTCTCACAAATTTTTAACATTGCCATTAATTATTTCAAGATGTATGAGAATGGTTCCAACCTCGTTGAACTTCATATTCCATCACGATTGAGAGTATGTGAATGGCATTTAATTAAGAGCACTAAGCCCTATATGTGCAATGTTGGCAGTGTTGATTGTTGAACTCCTTTAAAATGGCCTTGGTAAAATGGTACCCTTCACCCAAACCAAAATCATTGATCAAGCATGTTAAGTTTTTTCTAAAATATCTTAAGGCTTGGATTAGGCAGTTTCATCAAAATTGTGTCGTGTCGCCTCATGTCCCTTGAGGACCAAGGTAGAGGCAAAGGCTAGACAAGATGCAAAGAATGAAGGATGATATAAATGATGAGGATCCTGATATAAGCAATGGTGGAAAACTGCTTGTCAAGGAGTTGTGGAACATGCATGGTGGTGCTACCCCACAGCTACAACAGTTGGCAACATGGATGCTTTCACAATTGGTTAGCATTTCTTCTATACAGAGTTGTTTAGTAACTACCTTAGTTTATTGTCTAGGGTGACTAGACCTTTCAATCTTCATACTTCGGTGTGTTGATGGCCTATTTTGTAAACATAACTATTTGGTCATGTTATTGTTAATGGTTGTCAGATAACATATTTCATTCCATAAGTTAAGGGTCTACTTTCTTTTATGTGGCTTAAAAAATTGTATGGTTGTTTTTAATTGCTAGAATTTAGATGGTTGATGCTCGAATAATTTATCATTAATGTATTGTGAATGCCATTTCTATCTTCATTGATGTATAAATACACATGTTTCCATATATTCTGCAACTAATTTGGCATTATGGATGTTACTTTTTAATATAAATGCAATACAATATAGTATATATACATATATATAGACACTTCAGTCCCAAGGATTTTTAAAGGACGATGCTCACACTACTCCCACTCTCAAAAACTCTCCCACACTATGCAACCTTGGTCAAAATATTAGCTACCCACTGATCTGTGGGAATATACTAACTTCATTGCTCCCTTCTAAACCATGTCTCATATGAGGTGATTTATGATCTCTTTATCATTTAAATTATCATGAAATATTGGATTCTCAAAGAGCTTGATACAACTTTGATTATCAAAGTAAATGGGTTACAAGATACAACACTTTATCAAGCAAAACTACAAGTAACTTTCGAAGCCAAATGGCTTCACAACTAGTAGTACTAATTGCCATGTATTCTACCTCTGCTGAGCTAAGTGCCACAAAATCTTGCTTCCTACTAAACCACAATATGATCATTGATCCCAAGCTAAAGCAGCACCTTGAGATGTTCTTACTTCTTCCTATCTGTTGCACTATCTAACCAATCTGAGTCTGAATACCCATACAATTTCACTTCACCATCTCTAACATATCTCAGACCATATTCAATTGTGCCTTTCAAATACCTAAGCACATGTTTTGCTACTACCTAATGCTCCTACCTTGGCTCCACCACAAACTGACTCAACATGTTCATAGAAAAAAATGGGAATCCTTCCCGCTTACTTTAAAGCCCTGAGGTTACTCTATTTGCACTTCTTCCTCAATGATCCCATTAAGGAAAATTGTCTCCACATCCATTTGATGTATCTTCTATCCAACAAATAAAACAATGGACATAATAGCTCTAATAGGAGTATACTTGGTGGCAAAGCAAATGTTTCTTCATAGTCTAGTCCCTCTTTGTGGAAGAACCTGTAACCCACAAATAAACCCTCAGTCCTATTCTCTATTACTACATGGATATAAATTGGGCAACCAAAGTAAGGAAAAGACTCACCTCTACCTTCACATCAGTGAATGCCTCCTCTAGTCTCTTGTCCTCTAAGATCCTATGAGGACACCAATTGTGGATGTAGATTATTGTGTTGCATGCCTCTACCTAAAAAAACATTGGAAAACCCTAGTCATGTATCATGGCCTTAGCAACTCTTATGACAAATTGATTCTTCTGCTTTGCAACCCCATTCTAGTGTGGGTTATACTGCACAGTCAAGTTTCAACTCCCTCTTGATATATTGCAAAAACCCTCAAACTCCTTGGAGGTATACTCTCCCCCACTATCCAATCTCAAGAATTTGATCTTCTTCCCTATCTAGTTTTCAATTAGAGTCTTGAACTCCTAAAACCTAATGAAGACCCCATCCTTGGTAATTTAAGAAGCAAATCCAAGTCTTGTGAGAGAAATCATCAATAAAGACAACATAAGACATGCTTATTGTCATTGATGCCACTAACATCAATCCACAAACATAAGAATCTACTAGGTCTAGAATCCCCTTAGACTTATGCTCACTACTTAAGAAAGCAACCTTAGCATGCTTGCCAAGTGTGCATCCTTTGCATACACCATGCCACTCCATACTAAACTCTGGAAAACTTGTGATAGGCAACAAACTATGATGTAGGTGCCCCTTCTGCTTGTGCCACAACTAGCATAGGATATCACTGTTATGCATCAAGGCTCAAAGAAGTTCACACAACAACTTGTATAAATTACCTTTTGCAATCACTATTACTTGAGTTGTATATAGGCTAGAATCTTCCAGTGTAATGAGGACTTGTCGATTCTTGAACTCGACTACAAATCCCTTATCTTCCATGACCAAAGTCAAAAGCAAATTCTTCCGAAGACCTAGAACATCATCAAAATATAATGAATTACCTCACTCGAGATGTAAGTGAATCATACTCTCTCCCTTACCCTTGTTAGCTCCTTTACCTCTACCCTCAATGGAATAACAAAATAGAGTTAGGTTCTCATCATCGCCTTTCTTGCTAGTCTTTGACTCCATCTAAGTCTTCTCCTAAATACAGTCACCCCAAAGCCTCCCAAAGTTAGGAAGGTTTATCCCAAGCACAAATACCTTTGATAAATGATTTCCATGAGGCTGGGAATCCATTTTGTTGATGTTTGTAGAATCGAAAGGTCTTTTGCATATGCTAAGTGTCTAGAATTCAAGAGAGAGCCCTCTTTCGATGCTTGTTTGAGAGGAGCAAGTACTATGATATTTTTTTTTTAAGTTTTAAGTTAGGAAAAGTGCATTAATTAATTTATGATTCATGTTGGCTATTGGGCTAAAGTTTCTAAAGATAAATAATTTAATTGTTTAAGTGACTTAGATCTAATCTCCATCGTTGATCTAAGTGGGTTGGGATTTAATCCTAGCCCTCTGTCACTTAAGAGAATAGGGATTTGGCTCAATGAGAAATTATAAAGGGAACCTAAAGGAGAGGATGAAGACACACAACATTGCGATTGAGGAAATAATTTTCTTAACAAGTGAGAGGCTCGAGTGACTAAAGAGAAAGGAAAAGTGTGCAACAAGGATTTTCCAAAAGAGGAATTTAGTGGAGGCCGAGAATTTGGAGAGAGGAGCCAAGATCTTGAAGGAGGAGAGCGAGTTTTTCTATGCATGTTGAGTTTAAATCCAAGGTCACATGGAGCAAGGGAGGAGGTTGAGTTTCCATGCAAGGAGGCAAGTTTTCTCAATGTGCAAGCCATATAGCCAAGGGGGTCGAAATTCCCAAGGAGAGGCCAAGATTTGCCAAGGCCAAATTTATTCAAGGAGGTTGAATTTCTCTTAGACCAAAAATCCTGTGGACCATTTCTAGGTTCAATTATTCTTGTAATCTATGTGTATTTCTCTATGGGTAAAGCCCCTAAATTTTCTAGATTAATAAAGCTAAAGGAAGATTTGATTGGGCATATTTATGTGTTGTTTGTGACTAATTTTTCCAAGTATTTTCCATTGCAAATTTACAGTGAAAAGTTAAAATACCAGTGTGTTTATTTCAACAATTCAAAAAAATAATTTACTACTTAATAAAATTTATGATTATGAAATAGTCGTTGTGTCAAATAAATCAAACTGGTATTTAGAAATTAACACATTCAATGCCATGTTCAGTAGCTCTACATCTGCAACATTCTCCCCAATTACTACAAGTTGATCACGAACCTGTGTAGTTTTCATAACATAACCAATGACTATGTCTAATCTGGTTATCTTTATGGACCTAAGTTTACTTCATAATATAATCTCCATGTTTATGTTCTCACCCTAGTACAGACTAACCAAGGCAGCGAACAACAAACATCTCCTTCGTTGTCTTCTTCTTGGATATATGAGAGATCAAACGATCCTTTAGAGCATCTACAATCATCTGCTTGGCTTTCTACTACAAATCTATAGGCGTAATCACAACGTCCTTAACAATATCTCAAAGTTCATTCTTCTCTAGTGAGCGTGTAGCCTTCAGCTTCCATGATAATAAATTTGAGGCACCATCCAGCGTGTCCTCAAATTTGAGGCTAACTAATGCCATCTCTGAGATCTAGTACACAAACTCCCAAATCTAAAAATAAAACTTTGAAACCCTTTAAATATTGGTCCTTCCTTTAGAAAATTGCTTTACCACTGCAAATCCTTGAGAATGTTAATCAAAGAGGTTAGCTCTAATACCACATAAAAATTCCAAGCCTAGATGACTAAAGTCATTATGATGTCAATTAAACAAGTAACACTAAATTTAATTAATGTTGAAATTAAATTCAAACCATTGCATCCATCACACAATAGCTAGAAATTAAATAGCAAAAGCATAAAAACATTTTTGCACATACACAAGTACATATTGCTTCATTAACATCTTTTCATTCCTTCGAAAAACTCACAAGAAAACCTCCAAAAGCTGCCAAAATAAAATTAAATTAAATAAATAAATAAAATTAAAAACAAACAAACAAACAAAAAACAAAAAAACAATGTTATTGTCACAAAATCACCTTAAACTTAGTGAAACTACATATGGATAAAGTACTTCCTCTTGTACAACTACATGGTTTGTATATTCGAGTTATGGTCTACCACACAACTATATGGACCTATCTGTACAACTATGCAATGTTATCCATGTGATCGTATAGAACTATACAGAAACAAGTACTTCTTATTACCCAAATTTGCCTCTAAATCCCTGCTCTCTCTCTCCCTCTCAACCTACTCTACTACTCAAGTGTGTTTAATCCTTCTATCTTGAGATGCCTTTATCCTTTTAGTTAAGACCAAAACTTAATTTATTTTTCATATTACTTCTAGTTTAAGTCATGCATGCATGAAATATGCTTTTTGAACTCAACTACTAAATATAAGACCTTCACTTTTTTAACAAAGTGAATTACAACATAGAATTAGTTTTCGAATATAGAAATATCTCGAACTACTTCTCACACATTCACATAGAACCTATGCGGAAGTTCATGCCCAAGCTATATTTCACAACAGTCGAGAGCCTTGTTTTTATTGTATTCCTTGGAGAGAAAAGTGGTTCTGGGAAAAAATCATATTTTATTGTATGGGTTAGAGCTGAAATCTATATAAGGAATTCCTCTCTCCATTTGCAATGGGGATTTGATTCAATAATTAATGGAAGAACTTGTGAGCAAGCTAGCTCCAAGTTTTGTAGGCTAAGGTGTCTTGTCTTTTCAAGTGTTGGTCTTATTTATGTTAGTTTGTATATTATGGATATATGTTGTAGGAACACATTTGGAGATTATATTGTGCAAGGCTATGAATGGCAAAGGCAATGATAAGGCCACAGAGGAGTACAATGCCCCACTGTGTTGATTTCTAGTAGCATTGGATGTGCTCTAAGCCTCAAAATTTGCAAGGAGGCTTGGACACATGTATTCCACAATACCCAAAAATCGTTTTGGGAAATTCCACCCAGAGACAGTTTTATTAAAATAATTAATTATTTTTAATGGGTGCCTAAGTCTAAACTTAGGAAATTAAAATAATTAAAGGGTATTAATCAAACTGTGGGTGAAACTTCTAGAAGAAGACAAAGATCAAGAAAAAATTATCTGAGTCATTGATTAGAATCTAATTTGGGTCGTTGGTTCTCAACGAGAAGATTATAAGAGGAGGCTTGATGAGCACTTGGAAATCATATCAAGTAAGAGATCAGAGGTTGCATTTCTAAAGAGAGCAGCACAGCAATTGCCAGAGAGAGATTCGAAGTGATTTCTTGCAATGAGGGGTAGGGATAGTATTCGGAGGGAAGTTTTACTAGACTAGAGAGTACAAGGCAGAGAGCGCAGAGAGACGTCCAGAGAGGCTAACGCAAGGCCACGCAGAGCTACGTTGTCGCAGCGTAGAGCTTCAGAGGGAGATCAAAATTCTGCTAAGGAAGTCGAGTTCCAGAGTCAAAAGCTGAGGTGTGAGACCGGGAGGCCTGAGAGCTGAAGTTTCCAGCCAGCAAAGGATCAGAAGGAGGTGCAGCGCAATCCCAGCTACAGTGACGTAGTGGCTGCGTGGGAGTGATGCAAGAGGCAGCGCGGAGGCTCATCTCCAGTGTAGATCAGTGTCGGTTTTTCCAGTGACAGGGTAAGATCATCTCACTATTATTTTTGCCCAGTTTCTCTCTGTATCGGATAGCTAGTTGGGCATCCAACGAATTGTACTCATATTTACCAGTGCAGATCAGTGTTGGTTCTTCCAATGACAGGGTAAGATCATCTCACTATTATTTTTGCCTAGTTTCTCTCTGTATCGGATAGCTAGTTGGGCATCCAACGAATTGTACTCATATTTACCACTGCTTAATAATACAAACCCTCGGTGGTTGCACTGGTTTTCCCACATTGGGTTTTTCCAGGGACATTTGTCCGAAAATAACGGTGTAATGTGTTGTGTATTTCTTTCTTGCTCAATTTCTTGTTTCTGCATTTAATTTAATTGGTGGAGGTTGTAGTGTATTAGTTTCGGTATTTGTTGTAGGATGCAATAAATAATTTGTTCAGTAATTAACAAATAGAAGAAACTTAATCAGTTGCTGCAATAGAAATTTGGGCTTCCAAATTTTCACACACTGGAAAAGATTGACCAAGGTTTAGGCTCCTTCCCTCTCCCTCGCCTTCATTTCATGTTGTTTACCTCCAAGATTATGAATTATTTATTCTATGTCATTTGGTTAAGTAGAATTGTATTTAATCTTTGGGTAGGTACCACCTCATTCTTGTTTGAGTTATAGATCTAGATAGGCACTCTCTTTCACATCCTTGTAAGAATAATCACCAAAATGAATGGTTAAGTAATACACATCACTTGATTGTTTGCTTTCCCTTAATTCAATCGTTGAATCAAGTTAAGGAGTTACATGGCATGCCACTTTGTTGTTTATAGCCCTTGATTTGCCCTCCAAAAATTGCTTAGATGACTCCATAGCCCAAATAGATAAGGCATTGGCCTCCCTTTCACTCATCACAACGAAAACCATTTCATTTTTGTCATTCATTTTTCATTATTGTTGAGTTCCCTTTACTCCCACTCATTATTACACGAAGCAGTCCTAGTAACCAATGGGAAACCGCCCTTGGCTAGGAACCTTTTCCTCAATGTAAAGTGCAAAGGAGAGTTGGTGAGGTGATGGTGGCTAGTATCCTATCTTTGGGACTTTAACTTAAAGGTGCTAGTTTGTATGATAAAATGACCTATAGCTCAACATCCTTATGTATCCACCCTAAAGAATATGGTTTTGGATAGATAAAGGTCTTCAAAAATATGATTATTAAGCTTTTCAACATCCACCACACCATTGTATGGAGATATTTTGAATTTAGCTTCCACCCTAAAAAGCATAAAATGAGGCTTATCTTCACCCACCATCCCATTCGGAGGCAAATCTTTAAGTTTTGCATCTTTGACATTGGATTATTTCCATCTCTCAAACTTCAATGCAACAAGTAAGGGTAGGTTCACCTGATTCTACATTTTCTTCATTTCATGGAACTCTTGTTTCTTGACATCATGTGTCTTTTCAACTTAAGATTTATCCATTTTGGAACCACTTGGTATTCTAAGTCTCCAAGTGTCGTTCCTGAGGTTATCCACCTACTACAAACTATCTGCAAGTCTAGTTCATGCAAAATCCTAATTGATGAAAGCATGTTACTCTAGTATGCTCAAGAATTGAATGTTGCTCTCATACAAAATTGAATCACATTCTCTAACAAGCAAGTCAAAAATCCAATGGCACTCTAAAAATAGATTTCTTATTCTACTCTTCAATTGCCTACCTAAACTACAATAATATATAAAAAGCACAAATAACCACAAAGACATGAATAATGCTTTTAGCTAGAAGAAACCCTCACAAGAAATAAAACTTCAAATTGTTACTAGAATTTTCAACAAACTATTTCATTCAATTGATGTTTCACAAAATGGGTTGCCACCATTTGTACCTTACAATAGAGATTTAAGAATAGTCAGAAAATGTGGAAGCTTGTCCAACACTAATGCATTTCTTGTTTCTCTGAAATAGTGTTCAAGGATATCATTGGTCTTCCAAGTTTGTTTTATTACATTGTCTTTGTGAAACAACAATTCTCTAAATTCTTTCTAGATCCAAAACTCTCTAAGACACATACCAAGTGTTTTGAACTACATTTCTTGTCACAACGAACCAACAACCTTCCTTGTGAATTCCATGCCTTTTTATGTTAACCAAGAATCCATTATATTAGCAAAGTCCTATGTTGACAACAATCCAGCTAGTAACTTGACATATGTCCATTAATCTAGAATTGGTTATTTAACTCACCAATGCTTCAATTAATTGTTGATCCTTTTTATTGTGGCTCTATTTTATCCTACCACCTAGAATTCCACATCAACTTATCTTCGAGAACGCTTTAGGGTTTATTGACAGTCATCAAATGTGCGTCAAACTAGGGTCAACAAATGTTCATCAACTTGAGCCTTATCTAAGAATGGTCCATCAACTTGGATATGCAAACGTTTGGCAACATCAAGATGAATCTTCTCAGCAAGTTATCCTTCAACATTTTACAAACCCGATATTTTATAAATCATTCCAATGCAATGCCCAAGATTGGACAAAAACATCAGAACATTTCCAACATATATGTCAACATTCTTGCCAAATCCAAGACATTTCACTCCTACCCCAAGTTCCCTAGGGGTCAAAATCAATGCTCATAATATATGTATGTGTGTGGGAAACAACCAAATGGACTAAAAACCCAAGAATAATTCGACCAAATCGTCAAGTGCTTTTACTAGCAAAAATGAGGTGGATAGTACTAAGCCAATGCGCCGACCTATTATTTAGCAAGAATTGGAACATACAATTGTCACAAGCTACGTTACTAATTAACACAACCCACAAGAAAGCACTAATCTAACAACATCTACAGAGGCACATACCCAACAAAAGCTACAATCAGCAAACCCATGCAAGCGAGAACCATGCCCACCAAGATTTGAACCTATGTCAGTTTCACAGTTACTGCCACTCCAAGTTGTTGAAAAGACCATAGCCCGACACACAAACACACGCACACACACACGTTCCAAATGAAACCCAAGGAATGCTGCATTTTTTAACAGAATCTCTAGTAAACTTGTTGACATAGACTAGTATACTTAACCCAGGGGTTTGAACCAGACACCTACCAAGTACTGACACAGAACTAACCACATAACACTGGTGACAACCAGATGAGCCAAACCTTTGAGTAAACATATTTTATGTATATACTTACTCCCTCATTTTTTCCACATTAACTTACTCTCGGTATTCATCTAACATAGTCAGCAACAGGAGATGCAGTGGATTAATGAGATTATGCCATCCCTGAAGTTATAAAATCAGGACGAAATAAAACATCTAAATTACACCATTTCTAGTAACAAACTAGGAATGAAGTTCTGAATAATCCCAGCCATGATTGAATTCTGTGCACAATTCACACACATTTCAATACCAACAAACGCACAGAACTCACATCACGGTTGAAAAGCATGAACACATCACGGTTGAAAAGCATGAACAGCTCAATGCCAAGAAAATTTAGAATGTCCTTGAAGTAAATATTTCCCACGAATTATAATAAGTCTATCCAATGTCAAAAAAGTCTGATGGAATCATAGAACCCCAGGAATTTATGTGAAACAAAAGAAGCTCCAAAACCCTCTCAACCGCAACTTCGAAAGGAAAAACACATTAGTATACAAAACTTACATAGACGAAGGCTGTTGCGATGTACGCAGGGCTGTGTCCGAAGAAGTGGAGGAATCTCCATACATGGAGGTGGAGGTGAAATCAAGTTGTCTGACGGATTTCCTTGAAGGGAGGTCCCCCTGCTGCTCCTGTTTAACGCCTCCTCCAGGCGGGGATACCACCCCTCCTCCAGCTCTTCCTCCTCCTTGCTGAGGAAACATCGACTACCGCTGCAAACACACAAAATCCTTCATATTGAATCGGTTGCCGTAAATATTTTAGGAAACAACCAGAAAATTTTAACAACTGAAAATGATGTTGTTCTTACCCGATCGATCTGTCAGTCGAGTCGTCTCCAATACAGAGTTAAAATCTCCAGCGAATGCCTGTCTTCCTGACAGAAATCATCAGCTGCCTTTGAAATCGGTGCGACGGATTTCAGAATGAGGCAGCCAAATTGACGGACATCGAAGAAGGGACCGGAAACAGCGTTGAGAAGCATGGCGGGACCGAAAAAAAATTTGTTTTTCTCTTAAAACCCTCTCACCTCCCGCTATTCGATTCAATCTTGTGGACGGCCCAGCATTCACAACAAAGTGCATCGTACGGACAATTGCGGGGCTTTACTTCGATTCTAGGGGCTATCTGTTTGTGATTGCATGGGATTTTTCCTAAATTGTTCATTTGTTTAGGGACTATCTAATTGGCCATGGTATGGGATTTTTTTTAAATGGTTTAATTTTTTCATAGGCATCTTGTAATAAAAGTTTAAAGAGTTGTTGTATTATCTATATAATTTTCATTTATATAATGTTTCGATTTTTATTAAGTTATAAGCGATCGATACATCTGATTTGTAATAGTTAGATGTAACTTGATGTTACAAAAATAGCTATGGAATTTGATTTTGAGACTCATACAAATCACTTCAAAACATTAATAAAACGATGAAAAAAAATATTATTTTTGTTATTTAATATAATATAATATATTTTATTATTTGAATTAAGAGAGCGTAATTTATGATAATATATGTTTTGTAATATTATGTTATTTAGGAGGTGAAAAAAAGAATGGGGCAGAGTGCTAGGGTTTTTTCTCTCCTCACGAATGCGCAACTTGACACTATCAAATAAGAGCATGTTCCTATCGTTGATGGAGATTTGAGACACTGGGACATTGGCTTTAGCCTTCTCCAAGGTTGTGGAAAAGAATAGTTTTGGGATCTATTGATGGTGAAATGGTTGCCCATCAGCTACTATGCGACAGTAGCTTAGAAAGGCAAGTGTGTGTTTGGTCATGCAGATGCTCCCTACACTAGGGCTCGCACTGTCGGAAAAAGATTAGCACTTGGTGGTCGTTCGTCAAGGGGGGCTGGCAGTCGAGCAACTGAGTTGGACAAATGAGGGTCCCCAATGATCAGAGAAAGGAAGATATGTCTCCCTAGGGGTATCGTTAGCTTGGAGGGCTCGGAAGAGGAAAGCCCAAAAGAGTAGGTGTTTGATCCACATTGTTAGAATATGTTGATGGAACAATTCCTAAGGGTTATTATATGGTCTACATATATGAAGAGGCTTGCGTACAAAAGGGATCTATCCTCCCTATGATTTTTTTATTGTTATTCCCTCTCTAATTTGGCCAAAAAAAAGGTAGAAACGGAAAAAGAACCATTTCAAAATTTTCTCACTTGGCAAGTGCTTGATCCTCACTTGTCTGAAGAAGAGACCACAACAAATCATCCAAATGTGGATGTTTAAGACCAACAAGGTAATCAAGCAAAAGAGATTATGGCTCATCCTAGAACTGTAATTGAATTAGCATTGATCCAAGCATCAAAGTAGAAGGAGGAGGAAATACACAAAGAAGTGAGCATGGGGGTATCAAGATAACACATAACTCCGTGAGCTTAGATTCAGACAAAGAAGTTCCCTCGCAAATAGTTGGAAATGAACTAGCAGTGGCACCAACTGATCCCAACCATGGGAGTTGGTGAAAAGTCCAAAAAAAAGAAAGGCAAAAAAGAGAAATTAGGGGATTTCTATCATACATAACTGCATCATATTTTATGTAATGTCTACAAGTTTCCTTTTTAATTTGCTTATAAGCCAAAAGGTTTCTACGACCGAATGCTTTTAGCATCTACAGAATGTAATTGTGTTCCTTGTTACAAGTTGAATAAAGTTACGGTTTAATTTTTTTCCCGAGAAAAAAATAAATATATTATATGATAGTTGTTCATAAAAAAGTGACATGGCTATATTAATATAATGATTAATTGGTTATAATA
>APFE030523145.1:70703-126268 GCA_000404065.3 Pinus taeda | reverse complement strand
TTGAATATATAGGAGTCTAAGGGGTCACAATATAATCAGAGCCTACATAACAATAATAATGTAAGGGCACAACAATAACAATAGGAGGCTACAATAACAATAAGGGGGCTACTCCCGGATCCGAGTGATTATAGTGCTTTAAATGGCATTCATGCACAGTTAAGTCGCATGATGCCGCCACTTGCTCTGCAGCGTGGAGCCCTAGACGCAGAACGGAGGCAGGGAGAATGTTTTTATGGCTTTGGGACGGCGCATGACAGCGCCATTAATGGCAAACGAAGCCCGACGCAGTCTGTGGAGCATTATTTACAGGCAGCGACTCAGTGATTATTCCATCATGCATTCGGTCGAGGACTACTCTGTTCGGTTTGTTGTGAGATTTGTGGGTGAGGTCGAGAGGGAGCCCCGCCTCAGAGGGGAAATTCGAGCTGGTTCTGGCTCAAATTGGCAGCCCTGCTACTCGTCCTGTGTTCTACGCTCTGGAATTCCTTCAACAGCTTGGGGTAAGTGCTCCATTCGTTGTTATTTCAGTTATTCAGGCTCTGTCTCTCGGTTTAGTGTTTCCATTGTCTTCTGTTATGTTTCTCGTTTCGGTTCGGGGTCCTTGGATGCTCTGAGGCACAATTCTGGTTTCCGCACTATCTCGTTGAAAGTCACAGTCATTGTCTGCACCATGAAGCGACCTGGGAAGTGTTCTCGCTCCGGGGAAAGACCTGGCAGCAGCAAACGACCCTTTGCTCGCCCTCAGTCCACTCCTCTGCTCACCACCATCAACCTCACTTCCTCCCCTGAGGATCCTCCTGCAAGTAACCCCAATCGCCATCCGATACCCAACAACGCTTTCCAATCCACCCATTTTAAATTTCAAAGCAATCTGAACCGCCCTCTGATATCAACCCAGATAACCATCCTAATGACGGAGGAAATCAACCAGGTGCCTCCAATTTCCTGCATTGACCCCAATTCTTCCAATAGCAGTGAGCGTTCCTCTGCCCAAATCGCCATGGCCGCCAAGAGGGATGCTGAACCAGTGATTCAGGTCGACTCGCCCTCCCTAATTCCTCCCCTGAGTGACTGCATCAACCTAATCCTGGACCCCGACGTTGGCAACACCGACAGAAACCAGGAGGGCAACGTGTTGAATGAAAAAGACGGGCTCAGCCACGACGACGCGTGTCAGCAAGCCGAGGAGACACAGGGGGAAGAGGACAGTTGAACAGATGGCTCTTGAGTTTGCAATTTTTGGGTTTTTGGAAGCCTGCTTCGGGAGCATGGCTCAGTTTTGAGAACTCTCCAGCCGCGGCGTATGCTAATGTCTTGGTTCAGTACTCTCAGGGTTACTAGTCATATGCTTAGTTTCAGTACTCTCTCTCTCAGTTTCTTTGTAATGTCAATGAATTTGGCTGTCTGTTTTGTCTATCTGGTTGTTAGCTTTGATGAGATCCCCAGCTCTTCTATTATGGGGAAATTTTGTAACATATATGATGTGCAGGCTTCTGCAGCTGCCCCCTCTTGTAATTTTATTACGTTTACCTATTAATAGAAATAGCATAGTCTTTTACCGAGAAAAAAAAAAACAATAAGGGGGCTACACTAGTATTATAGGGACCTAGTATGCCCCTCTCCTTCAAAAAAAGTGTTTTCTTCAATGCTTCAATAGTTTTGGATGCTTCGGTATAAAATTGTCATACTCCCATGTGGAATCTTTAACGGGTAAGTTCTTCCACTTATTGATATACTATGAAATTGATTGATTTTGTAGTTGTAGGGTTTTTGTTTCCGTGACTGCTTTAGGCTCCAATATGATTTTTCATTCTTCATCATGTTCTAGCAATATTATTTGAACTGGGAGCTTGTCAACGATAACCTTCTTTAAGCATGAAACATGGAAAACTAGGTGTACTGGGGGAGTTGCAGGTAGCTTCAATTTGTATTTCATAGTACCAATATTTGGCAACACCTTGCAAGGACAATAGTACTTGGGTAATAATTGATTATCCTTCTTAGCTTGCTTGAGGGACATTTGTTTGTATGGTTGCAGATGTAAAAGTACCCAATCACCTACATCAAAACTTCTTTCACTGTGATGTTGATGTGCCTGTTGTTTCATTTTATTATGCGCCAAAGTGAAGTTATCCTTTAAGAGTTGGAGAACTTGTTGTTGATGCTCGATGTGATCTTCCACTACGTGAACCTTAGAATTTTCTCGTAAAGATGATGTGATGGACAATGGATGATAACTATAAAGTACCATAAATGGAGTCATTTTTGTTGCAGTATGCAAGGAAAGGTTATACCACCATTCAGACATAGGTAGTTGTTTGACCCATTGTGTTTGTTTATCAGATACAAAACAATGAAGATATCCTTCCAAACATTTGTTCACTATCTCAATTTGCCCGTCAGATTGAGGATGATAAGATGAGCTATGAGATAATTGTGTACCAAGACAAGAAAATAACTCGATCCAAAAATTTCCAGTGAAAATGGGATCTTTTTCACTTACAATAATCTTTGGGTTTCCATGTATCTTTTGAATTGTTTCCATAAATGTAGTAGCAATTGTATTGCCTTTAAAAGAGTGAGATAATGCACAAAAGTGTGCATACTTGGTAAGTCTATCAACCAACTACCACCATGATGACACTCTTTCATTCGGACTTGGGTAAACATGAGATAAAATCCGTTGAGCCCTTCTCCCTACTTTGACTTGGAATGGATAAAACATAGTTACCGATCAAACGAGAAAATTACCTGGTACCTGTTTTTTTTTTTGTAGCAAAAAATCATCTGATTTTGAAAAGTGGTGATTTATAATACATTTTTTTAGCATATTTTTGGCACTTTAAATTTTCTTATGTATCAAGTATGAACATTTTTTTTTAGATGTTAGTGATTTTCATGTTGATTTTCAAAAGTGTTGATGCAGCGTCAACCCTTTTTTTTAGACGGTTATTTTTGACACTTTAAATTTTCTAATGTTTTCTTCTTCCCTAAGATTTTTTTTAAGTGTATTTCTGTCTTTGTGTGTTTTCATTTTTCTTTTCGATTTTTTTTGTAATGAAATCTTTATTTTTTCACATAGTTAAAAAAATAAAAAATAAATGGTCAATATTTTAAAGTTAGTATTTTCTATATGTTTATGTAATGTTAAGTAATATTTCAATGCACATCAAATAATTTGTCACAAAAAAAACAATAATTTAAAACATTTGACCAAAAAATACACATTTTCAAACTTTTTGTCAAAAATGACATGTCAAATAAACGATTTTTATGCGAAAATTCTAACAAAAAACTTAAAAAATAGTATTTTTATGAATTTTATGCTAAAAAGTAATAGTAATCACAAGTTTTTTACGAAAAAAAAAAAAAAAAAAAAAAAAAAAAAAAAAAAAAAAAAAAAAAAAAAAAAAAAAAATAAAAAAAAATGATTCACATAAAAATTAAAGTGAAAATTAGATAATATAATTATTGAACATATAACAACAATAATCATATGCCCATTCTTCTCATAAAATCTCAAAGTCAAAACATTACAAGTAAAATTGATGAAGATCTTTCAAGATTGAGCTTAATTTGCAATCACAACTTAAATGTCATCAACAATATCATATAATCCATGTTCATCATTTTCTACAGCTTCATTATTTTCTTCTTCCACAATATTTTCTGCATCAATTTCCTCTTCTAATGGATCTTTCATGTCTGCAAATCTCCCAAAGTGTCATTTTCCAATCATTCCATATAATGGTGGTTGAAGTTCCTTTGCCTCTTGCCTCACGTGATTCATTAAAATCTCATTTTCTCAAAACAACTTCTTACATTGCCTTTGGAAGAAATTGAAGAGCATTAGTTCTTTGTTGAATAAAATTGCATTGTAGTGGGTTTCTTTCAATTGCAATGCAATTTCTTCCTTTTTGTAGGCAACATGCTAGTGTTGTACCTAATCATCAAGCACAAAAACAATAAGTAAGAAAATTAGTATAAACACATAAAAACAAAAACAAAAAAATTTATTAAAATTCAACTTTATATAATAACACTTACCTGAATTTAAAAATAAATCCAAAACTCAATCTCCTTCATTTGAACATAAATCTATAAGATAGTTAATCAATGTTTGTGGCTTTTGATAAATGTTAACTATCTCTCCTTTTGCATCTTTATCCTCATATGTTAACTTGTTTACGACGGCATCATGAACCAGTGCTTGGCTATGACTCTTTCCATCTACTTGACTCTGAAGAATAGACTTATAGTTATCATCTTTTGTCCAACATTCAACATGGATGAACTCACAATCACTTGTAACTGGTTGATCTACGGAAGAAATAACATATGAATTTTGCCTGTAACATGACATAGTAAAAGTTCAATTAATTTGTACATAAAAAAAATAACATTAATCAAACATACAATATCAATGTTTTACCATGTAAGTTGCATCCTTGAGTTTGATTTTCCCTTGAAGCTTGTTAATAACATTGCAAATTGTGTGTCTAAATGAAATGACACAAATCTCCAAAGTGGTGATGTTGTGACTTCTTGAAAGCCTGTAACCACTTTATTAAAAGCTTGATAAGTGTAAGATTCACTATCATATCCAATGTCTTGGAAATTGAAACCATGAGGAATGTCTATAATAACTAGGGCATATTCCCTTTTAGGTATGAGTTTTGCGATGTTTTCACAATCACCTTGTTGATATTGGATAGTGTCCAGCCCATTCTAAATGAAATGAGTAAGAGTAGGATCAAGTTCAACATTCCTAAGACGTTACTTTCTCAGCCTTTCCATCTTCATTTTTTCAATGAAGCTTTTGAAAGTATTTGGTACTCCAATCACATCCTTCTTCGACATCTTTAATGAAATAAACAAATATAAGTATAAGTAATAAAAAAAATTACATATGAATAAAATGAATGTAAAAATTAGCATACCTTTTTGAATGCAAGATAAAAATCTTTAAGTGTTGTTGTCGAACTTGATTCTGGGTAGTTGCGTACGACATCATTCCAACTCTCTTCATTCAACATTCTAACCATGTGTTCTTGTATTTTCATATAAATCTTATGACTGAATAAATAGAATAAAAATCATTAATATAGTGATATGTATAACAAATAATACCAACAACAATATGCTATATTTAAAAGAAAATTATAATCCAAGAAAAAAAAGTAAAAATAATTCAACAAGCTTACTTTTGAAATTCTAAACACATTTCCTCTAATGACAATTCACCTCACTTCACACTACATAATATTGATTTGACTAGTTTGTCATCCTTCACTCCTTGCAATGTTCTCGAAGGTGTGATATTCATATCACCTGGAAGTTGTTTCATTTCAAGACATGTTTTACTATTGGTACATATCATGGGTTTAGACATTTTAACTTTATGATTTTTTATGGCAATATTCTCCCACATGTCGAAAATGTCATCAATCAATTCCCATACCTTCCCTGTTCTAAATTTCAACTAGAAAATGTTATCCATGCCTCTGAATATTTATGAATTTACTTTGTCACCTTTTGATTTGATTTTATCCTCAATTTGATAACCTATTTCCATACAACATTCCTTCTGAAAGCTTAAACTGACTTTTGTCTTATCCCCACCACTTTTTTCTACAAAATCATTATGAGTAAATCTGACCCTTTGGATGAAAGTCATAGACATTATGTATTCATTATCTACATTATGATCCCATGTCAATAACGTTGCCTTTGTTTCTGTTAAACCAACATAAATGTTGCATTTCACTGTTTCAAAAAGATAGTTTCCAGGTTATTACTCGATCAATTGTCTTTTGGCCTCTACTGAATGGTTTCCTCCAATTACATAATATTTGTATTCAAAACAGTTTGTTCTATCAAATGCCTCTTTGTTGGGAACTTGATTTGGATCAATAAGAACCACATAATCCACCACATGTGCATATGGATTGTACCTGAACAATGTTTTCAAATTATGGACATGTAGATGATGTGCCTTTCTAATTTGATATTGAGATTGTCCTTCACTAACCTATAGAATTGGGTGACATTAAGCTCAAATGTTTTGCCACCATTAATTAATTTATTCTTCCTGAAGTGATTTTGAATAGCATTTTGTTTTGTTTGCATAATGTCATCCTCTAAATCAGCTCCTGGTGTTATAATTTCTTTGTTTCCTTTAGAACTTTCACTTTGTTCTTCACTGTTGCTTATGATTTTAACAGAGTCACCAACTTTTGATTTCTTCGTCTTCTTAGTACACATTTATTCTTCTACATAAACAATCTTCTCATCATCAAGTGGAAGAGAGACATCCGTGAGCATTTTTATTTTTGGTGTTTTATTTATTTTCTCATTTTCAACTACATTGCTAACCTCCTCCTTACTAATGGTAACATATTTTTGAGCTTCAACTACAACTGCCACATCTTCAAAAAAAACATGTTTACCTTTGTTAGATCGACCCACCATATGGATTCTTTGATGATCCCCTATATGTACTATTGCAGTGTCATGGATTATTGATCTTTGCTTCATTCTCCTTTCTTGTTCTAACTTTGTATGGAAACTGCTAATGACATTCATAATATTTGGTTCTACATAATAAATACCCTCCAGCATCATTGAAAGACTCTCAGCAAAATCCTATCAAAGAAAATACAATATGTCAATGATCAATCATATATAAAGATTTAATGGTCCTTACAATAACACATAATACATAAATATAAATAAGCATACTTACAATGTTATTTGAAATGTTGGATGAGATTTTTTCACACAATAGTGTTGATTCTTCGTTTATGTCATACTTGACCTTTATATCTAACATTTCATGTGGCTTGGACAATTTTGCAAGAACATAAACAATGTTTGAATTTGGCACCAAACATATGCCTTGTACTCTGCCTATCACCTCATATGGTTCACCCATGTAAATCATACCATAGTATAGATAGATATGTGTACTATCATCAAATTTAACATCTTTAACGTGCCATGTAAATTTTGTTTTAATTCTTTCTTGTGAATTCATCCATTCAAAAATAATCTTTGGTGTACTTGATGGGCTAGTTGGATGACTTTTACGATGTTTCTCAGTTTGGATATGTTCAACAATATTCATAGCGTAACCACCTGCAATTTTAGATAATGGAATTGTTGTCCTTGTTCCAGATATATTCACAGAGACCTTCCTTCATGCCATTTTCGTGAATATATATATATTATATATATATATATATATATTATATATATATATAATTATTATTAGTTAATTAAAAAACATATATATTACTTATTTTGATCAATTCTTTTGGATTAATCACATCATGAGTTTTTGGTCGATGTTTCGAACCATCTAATGTGATTCGAAAACATCGACCAAAAACTCATGATGTGATTAATCCGAAATAATTTATCAAAATTAGTATGGATCACAAAAGTCTAAATCCAAGCAATATATATTACTTAAAAATTAACAATAGAATTGTTTTTTTGTGTGACCTTGGTAGATCTTTTTTCTATTAATATTTTTTGAACATAAGTATGTCTTTAACAAAAATTGCAGGTGGCCTCAACCTACAACCAGCTTTGTTGGCCACCTGTCTGCATCGAAAGTTGTCCAAAATTTAAAGAGAGTTTTCATGACCATCTAGGCTACATTGGCAGTTTTATCTACTATAAACTTCAATTTAAAACAGTAAAATCTATCTGACATATAAACAAAATTTTATTTGAAAACCTGCTTCATTCATCTGATGGGTCCACCGGTGTTGGGGCTTTTGCGCTGGACCCCGGGATTTCACTGCTCTTCATGTCTTGTATGCTCTGCTCGATCTTGTTCACCATGAGATTGTTTTGGTACAATTGCATTTGGACAACAACAATCTCTCTGTGCAAATGCTTCATGTTAGGCACCATTGGTCTGGCCTCCTCCGGTTCCTCTTGCTCCTTATATAATGTCATTGCTCAGGCCAGGATATTCTTCGTGACCTAGTACTGTTGAATTGTTTGTCGGAACACTGTGTGACGACCTCTGGTGTTCCCCGGATCTTTAATCATGGTTTCCCATTCTTCTGCCTCGATTTTAGCTAGCAATATTGTCATTGAGCTCCCTCTCCCACTCGTATATTTGAGCTTTCACCTCCGGTGGTGTGCCAACCATGTACACATTTATCAGGGTCTGCATATTTTCTTTACCGGTCTTCCTTCCTCTTTTGCTTGGACCTCTATTGGAGGTTGCTTCCAACCCTTTTGTCTTTTTTCATGCCCTACACGTGCCTCTATTTCCTCTCTTACCCGCTTCTTTTCCCTCTTTTGCCATCTCATTCTCCTTCCACCTTAATATCTCTTTTCCCGGGTGGCTCACCTGTTCCAGCCTGCTCGCCAGTTCCTGGGCTACAGCACGGTATGGGTTTCGAAACACTGGGCGTCGCTGCACATAAACCAATGAAAATTCTTTATAAGTCAGAATTATTTTGAACATAGTAAACTTGGCCTTCTTTGGCCCGAGCTTATCCAGGCGCTCCTGGAATGGAGCATTATGGTTGCCCTCTTTAACCCTCGAGTTCCCCCTTTCCTCCTCAAAGAATAATAGGCTTCTGCCATTCTCTTCGTGACAATGATTCTTTGTATAGTTTTGTAGAACCTAGTTGCCCAATTCCCATGGGGTCTCTTTGTTTCCCTTTCCTGATGCAATTTCCTCCCCCCTTCTTATCCCCACCCCAGCGGACAAGATAATACATTTCAGAATTAGCAGTTATGTAGGCGTCCCTATTTTGGGTCTCATTAGAGGGGCAGGGCTAGGATTTTCTCCTTGTTGTTTCCCTATCCAGTTGTTACCCCTAATTTTACCTTTGGATTTGTGGCCTTCAATGAGGTCTGGGCTTGGTTCGAGTCGGACAAAACATAACCTTGCTGCATGGGCTATGACGATTACAGTCCCCCCACCCATGACAATAACTTCTTCCCTTGCATGCCACAAACTCCACCAAACCGGTGCGATAGGTTTCTTATTGTCTTCATTGTAGAGACCCCAATGGGCATCCCAACGGGCCACATTCCCTTTGGCCCTATCTAACCAGAGACGCATTACGGTGTTCCCTCACCCCCTCACCCTTATGGCATCCCAAGCGAAAATGCTCTAGGCTATCGGCCTAGAGCCCCGGACAAAACAAGTCTCTACTCATTATGGGGCTTGATTTCCCATGGTCGTTAACCAATAATCCTCTGTAAAACTCATTTTTGCCAAACAATCGAGGATGGGGACCGAGATAACATACCAAATCTTGTTGACGAAACCTGGTTGCAGCTCAACGTCCTCCAGCGCACTTCCACCACCTTCCATAGCACGTCCTTCCTTCACCTTCTGCATGCAAATTCCTTCTCTCCTAGTTGCCTTCGTTTTCTGTTTCTATGTTCATCTACCCCACCTGTCGTTCGAAGGGCACTCCACGTGCCTTCATCCTCCTTCCGCCGCCCATTCCCTTGTTCGGTTTTCTCGAGATGAGGTTTCCCTGACACTGTCATAATTGCCTTCCATCACTCCACTCGTGCCACTAGCTACTCCTACCATGGGCTTCCTCCTTCTGCCTTGCCACTTGCTAGCTCTTGTCTACCCGCTCCCACACTTGAAACCCAATCGTCGTCTCTCACCTCCACCCTCTGCCACGACTGCCTTAACCTTGTACTGTTTGCTGCCCCACTGCCCTGTCTTGCTTGCTGCCCCACCTGCGTTTGTGTCCTTACACCATTCAATTCCACCTCTGTCCTTTGAGCCAACTGGGTGGCTGTTATCACCTCGACCCTCCATATCCTCTGGCCCACCTTGGCTTCCATCACCACTTCATACCTACCACACCCCAATCTGGGGTTAACAGTATAATTGTTATTTAAATATAAAAAAAATAAACTATATGATTTTGTAAAAAATATAAAAAAAAATAAAAAAAAAATTATACATATATCAAAAAAATGTTATTAATTAATTTAAATTTAAAAAAAAAATATTTTTTTTAAAAAATTTGTACCACAACTTTATAAAAATATTATTATATATAAAAATTTAAACTATTATAAATAAATTAAATATATATATATAATATATATAAAACATTTAATATATTTATTATATAAAACATTAGATATAAATATAAAAAAAATAATTTAATTTAATATAATTTAAAAAAAAAAAACACTAAAATTAAAATTAAAATTAAACTATAAAATAAAGTGTAATAATAAATTTCAATTAAAATAACAAAATAATAAAAATAAAAATTATAAAAAAGCAAAAAAATTTTATTATTTTTTTTTTTTAAATTTAACAGTTAACTTCCTTTTTTTAAAATACCAAACAAAAAAATTAACTTTGTCACATTCAAAAGCTAACAAAAAAATCTTAATTTTCTCATAAAAATCCTACAAAAATGAAGGTTATAATATTTTTTGCTATAAATATTAAAAGAAAAAAAAGAGGTTCTATGTGGTTTTTCTCGTAAAACAACAAATTTTCCCAAACTTCCTCTTTAAATAGTCAAAAAAAAAACAAAAAAAAAAAACAAAAAAAAAACTAACCTTTCAAATGAGTAAAACTCTCGTTGAATGTGTTATCGATGACAATGCAACTTCTTCGCGAAATCGCTCCAAACTTTTGAACAAGACCCAAAAGACTTGATGTGATGTGCTGAATAGAAACAATGAATGTTATTTTATAGTGATGATTGTAGGATTGCTTTAGCGTTTCTCTCGAATGTGGGATTAAAAAAAAATAAAAATAAAAATAATATTATAGGTTTAGGTTAGTTTTCATTCATTGTAGGATAAAAATAAAATATAAATTATAAACAATAATTTAGTTACATACTCAATGTTAAATAATTTAAATAAAAAAGTTATTTTAAATTCGAAAAAATGCATTAAACGAAAATTTCTCTCAATATTTTGATTAGAAACTAGGGTGAAATTTTTCAAGACCAAAAGTTTAGTAATATGTTTTCAAGTTTAGTAATATTTCAAAACGAAGTTTTTGGAAGGAAAATTTTTGGTGAGAGTTTTTTGGGGAAATTTTGGAGGGAAAATTTTTGGCGAAAAAATTTGGGGGAGAACTTTAGAGGGAAATTTTCAATCTATAAGCTATAAATTGTCATTGGGAGAGAGTGCATTTGTATCTTCTACATCTTCTAGTTAAAGGTCATAGATTCTTTTGATAGTGAAGTTTTTCTTTTTTTAGCATTGACATCTTCACCATGTAACAACTCTATTCATTTTTATGAATGTAACAAGAATTATTTCATTATGAATAGAGAGACAACTTTTCCACTTGGTCTTAATCCTAAGGATGATGAGAGTAACATTGATGAAAGGCAGCAAAAAGAATTTCCTATGAATAGAGAGTCAAGTTTTCCACCTCTTCATTATCCTAAGGGTTATGAGAGTACCACTGATGAAGGGGGGGATGAAGAATTTCCAGAGTCAAAGTTTCCACATAGTCCTAATCCTAAGGACTATGAGAGCACAACTAATGAAGGGGGGGATGAAGAATAGTCAAAGTTTCCACATATTCCTAGTTCTAAGGATTATGAGAGCACCACTAATGAAGGGGGGATAAAGAATTTCCAGAGTCAAATTTTCCACATAGTCTTAATCCTAAGGATTATGAGAGCACCACTGATAAAGGGGGGGATGAAGAATTTCAAGAGTCAAAATTTTCACATAGTCCTAATCCTAAGGATTGTGAAAGCACCACTGAGGAAGGGGAGGGTGATGATGAACAATTTCCAGTAAATAGAGATTCAAAGTTTCCACTTAATCATAATCCTAAGGATTATGAGCGCACCATTGACAACAAGGAAGATGAAGAATTTCCATTAAATAGAAAGTATAAGTTTCCACTTATTCCTAAACCTAAGGATTATGAGATCACCATTGATGAAAGGGACGATGAAGAATTTCCTACAAATGATGTTTTGATTATGAATAGAGAGTCATATTTTCCACTTAGTCATAATCCTAAGGATTATGCGAGCACTAGTGATGAAGGGGAGGATGAAGAGTCTCTTGCAAATGATAATTTTAGAGGCATATATGTGAATAATGCATATTTTCTAAGTGAGTGTTTCAAAGGTAGTCATGGTGATGACGAATTGAATCCTCCAAGGGAGGTTTTCAAAAGCAGGGATGAAGATGGTGAAGAATTTCGTCTAAGTCATGATTTCAAAAGCGCAGATGTTGGTAGTGAATAATTTCCTTCAAGTGATGATGGTAATGAATATTTTCCAAGCAATGATGGTGATGAATTTTCTAACTATGTTCAGAATGGTCATAGTCAGTATAATATTCCTCTCACTGATGATGAAAATGCCTCTACAGAGAATAACGAAATGAGGGAGATGTTGAAAGAAAATATTGTATATAGGAGTAGGAGTAGACATTTTCATATCAATCCAAAATATTTCAGTTATACAAGGTTTAGCACAGAATATCTCACAAGTAGAAGTTCTATTGATGATCTGATTTCAAGTGAATGTTGTCGAAAGGATTGCTTGAAACATGTGGATTTCAAGTTTGCTTTAGAACAAAGGCATAAATATTTGTCAATGAATAAAAGCATGCAAAAATCATTTTTAGTGGATTGCATGCAATCTACACTAGAAGGTTATGATTATCATATTGGGAATGTATTGATTTATAGAAAGACTTTCAAAATGTTGCATTCAATTGGTATTTTTCGTTTGTCAAGAATCCAAGAAAGATTGGTAAAAGATCCTACATATTATTCAAAAGTACATTATAAAAGAGAGGTTGGACCAACAACAATTACTGCAATGTCATGGATGAAAGACTTATTTTCAAAGCATGGAGATTGTATGCCAAATAAAGACACAATACATATTCCAGATAATTTCTCAAGACAAGAAATCTACAACATATACATAGAATATGTAGAAGGCGCTGAAGCAGATGGTAATTTTATTACATATTCATATTTTACAAGGATATGGAAGAACAAATTCAACAATGTTCATATTCCTAAGAAGACAAGGATGGGGGTTTGCAGTACATGTGCTTCTCTTAAATAAAAAAGGGATAAATGTCAAGCGGAAAAAAAGGGTATGTATTCATAACATTATTTTTAAAAATTGAATAGTTTTCAACTATGAAAATATATTTATTTTATTTTATGTGCAAATTCCATTATCAAAGCACTTCAAGAAAATCGCAATTAGCAAACAAGTGAAAGACAAAAATTGTATAAACATAAAAAAAATGTTATGATAATCCAAATAAATATTTGGGTTTGATAATTGATGGTATGGACCAAAAGAAAACACTTTTGCCACATTTTGTTCACACACAAAAAAATTTACAGGAAGAAAATTTTATTCAGTTTCACTTGGTTGGTTGTATGGTCTTTAATGGGAAGATGTTGACAAGGGTTTACTTCACAACTCCAAATATTCATAGTGATGCAAATCTTACCATAACTATAATCTATGATGTGCTTTCTCATTGGTCTGGTATTCTTCCTGAAGTTTTGTATCTGTAATTGGACAACACAAGCTGTGAAAACAAAAATCAAATTCTTTTTGGATATCTAAACATGCTTGTTCAGTTGGGAATTTTTAAAATAGTAAAGGTTGGTTTCCTTCTTGTTGGGCACACTCATGACCATATTGATAAGATGTTTAGTCGTTTTTAGTAACATTGAGGAGGAAGGATGTTAGGAGCCTGCCATCATTAATTGAATGTATTAAAAAATCATACATTCTAGCGCTTGTTTTTCATGTGTTGGAATAAACTATTGACATGCAAAGGTTTATTCTAGGATCGCATGGTGAGGAGAAATGCATTGAACAACTTAATGACATTAGCTTCTAGTATCAATTTCGTATTAAAAAAAATGATGGAAAAACACTTATATGGGGCAAGAAGTATTCCACTGTTGTAGAATGGGGGTCGTCATCAGGTTTTGCAATTTTGAAGTTCATTCGAAATCATCTAATATTTGCATAAAAGATAATATTATTACAATGAGTTGTTGAATTCCATAATGCACGAAAGAATAAGACAGAGATAAATTATTTTGAATGTTAGGAAGATATAAAAAAAAATGTATTGGAGATACATATGAATACTTTGATGTTGTTGATTCAGTTTGGTGGGAGTCTTTTTTCAATGATCAAAGTAATATCATTTCAAGATCAGGAAATGAATATACACTTTTGAAGACTCCATTTATTTGGCTTCATAATATGCCAAATGAACAAGGGGAAAGACACATTGTTGAACAACAACAATCTCAGGGCATTATTAATTCTCAACAGGAAGAGGAAAGACAAATCTATATTGGTTATAGAAGATCATGTGCACAACGTGAAGCCATGGAAGACCTTTACAAGGGTTCTGTGTAACAATATTAGCAGATGGAGATCCACTTGGCTAACCATTTTGGGTTGCGAAGGTTATAAAAGTCATTAAAGAAAATGAAGATATTACAGTTGTTGAGGTACATTGGTATGCCACAAATACCCACCTATTCAATGGTGTGTACAAGCCAAAGATGGTAGTTGATAAACAAATTCGCATAAAGAAAGAAAGAAAGGGTACAAATATAAATCATCGTCACATAGATCTCTTAAAATTGGAGGATGTTGACATACTTGTCTATGACTTCAATTTAACAAAGAGAGGAACTTTTCGCTTCAAGATCATAGAGATTTTGAAGAAGATGCTACCAAAAGGAACAATGTTGAGATGAGAGTTTGTTCAACCTAATCATAGATCTAGAAGACTTTTGAAACTTGAAATGGTGGGCATGCATGTTGAATCAAATGGGGCTCTAGTTGATGTAAGAGAAGAATATGGGTCATATTTATCTGCATCCAGTCATTCATCTGAAGATGTAGATTCTAATGGCGTGTCAGACCCTATGGATGATTTTGAATAAATGTCTAAGATATCTTATGTAAATGATGTTTGCATGGTAACTTGAAATAAATACTTTGACTTCCATATGATCTTACATGAAGTTATGAATCATTTCTATATTTGTTGGATTTAATGTTTTAATTAAAAAGAATTCATATCTTTAGAGATGTTTGCATGGTAACTTGAAATAAATATTTTGACTTCCATATGATCTTACATGAAGTTATGGGTCATTTATATGTTTGTTGGATTATATGGTTTAATTATGAAGAATTCATGTCTTTAGAATATCCATAATGCAATCAAGGGGGCTTCATTGGGGGTGGTTGGAGGGGGGCGCAATATCATACCACATGGGTTCATATTGGGGGATATATATTGAAGAAAAATGACATAATATATTGGGGGATATATAGGGGTAAAGGGGTTTCATATTGGAAAATATATATAAAAAAAATGGAGCTTAAAGTTAATGAGAAAATATAAAGAGATATAAAAAATGTGAATGAAAAAATAAATACCTACAATATCTAGTGAATCCTCGATGAATACAATAATGAATTACAAAATAAAATTTATGTGATATTCAATCTACGAAAGTTGATATCTCGATTAAAAGTAAATAAATATTAGAAATTAATGTTGATTTTTTAAATTATACAGTGATATTGCCATTATATTATTTATTGTTATCATTTGGTATAAAATAGTTTTAAAATGTTGAAATTTTAATGCCTCATTAAAAGGGACACTTTGTTTTGATGATTGATTTTTAGGTTTTTGTTGCAACAGGATAAGTTGCTTTATGCTAAAATTTAAAAAGAGTTATAGTTTTAGCTTTTGAAATAAAAATTACTCTTGGAATAATGAATCTTTCATTTGCTTGTTAGGATATCCTGACACAGGAAATAATTAAGTATAACTTGGTCTAGTGTAGTTAGGTAAAATGTGATTCTTTAGTATGTACTTTTTGTAACTTACAATTCGATGGTCATGATATGTTCTAGACATGAAGTGATCCGACGGTTCATTCTCTCCTCGGTATTACCGACACTTGATCTATGGCTTAACACCCAATTGGTCCACGATCTCTATTTAAAGAGCATGAAGGGTCATTTGTTAGGTGACCATTCATGATAAAAGCTTATATGCATTTTCTTTCTTTTACATTAATAAATTGCTTGAAGTGGTTGTGTTGGCTTAGGGCATGGACTGTTTCCCTCTTTGAGGGTTTTAACCACGTCAAGAATGCTGGTGTACTGATCTGTGATCTATTTGTGAACGATGTCCTTTGGTGTTCTATCTAAGGAAATTACCCTATAAATTCCTACATGGTTTCAGAGCTATTCGATGGCTGCATCCGTTGGTGATCCAAATTTGAAGTCGGTACAACTGCATCAGACTGTCGTTTCCTAGATATATTGTTTCTAACCGCTTTCGGGCCAAGATGACTACTCTATTGTGCTGGGAGCATTTGTTCTAGTGAGGAACCCCTTTCATTTCACGCAAAAAGGTTTCCAGTAGCCCTAGTTATGCCATTTTTAAGATCTGGAGGTATATAGTCTTTATTTGTAGTTATTCTCTATCTCTTGTTGTTTGGGTATATGGCGCTCTAAAAAAATAAATAAATAAAATAAATAAATAAATATCGGGATCTATACTTTTCACTTTCGCATATGCTCTTTGTAGCGCGACTTTGTGCGATCTCGGCAAACCAGAAACAGAAAGAAAGATTTTTCTTATGCATATGCTCTTTTTCGCCATGTCATAGTGTGATCTTCGGAAAATCGGAAACATTGAGGAAAATATATAGTTTCCAACCAAATCTAACTTTAAGTCGTAAGGCTTTGATACTTTTGCTTGTTTGTTTGGTTTGTGTGGTTTTTTTTTTTTTTTTTTTTTTTTTTTTTTGTAGGCAAAAAGGGTTTTTCCAAGTAAGAGCACACCCCAAAAGCTTCAGTGAGCAAAAAAAAAAAAAACCTTGCTTCTTTCCAACAATTACTAACTTTTTAAAGCAGCTCAATTGGTCTAAAGTTATTTTATCAGAATAGAGGTTTTGAGTTCAAATCTTTCTTTTTGATGAGTTACTTTTTAAAACATCACATGTAACTTATGTTTTAAGGTTACTTTATGTAAAAGTGTTCTCACCCATTATAAAAAGTGAATCACTTATAATTCTAAAGTCACTTAATCTTTTATTTAAGTTACAATTTAGTGGATAGTTCATAAAACACCATTGTAAAAGTGACATTCACTTATTTATAAAAGTGGGCCACATAAAGTATTATTTATTTATTTATTTATTTTTATTTTTTAAGTGAGCTAATTAGATTAAGTTTGGAAAAGGGGGATATATATATATATATATATATATATATATATATATATATATATATCATCCCCTTCCAAACATTCACGTGGTTCGTTGGCATCTTCAACAACTTTTCTTCAAAAAACCATAACTTCTCGATCCAGAAGCCGTTTGAATCGGCCTAATTTTTCGAGATCTTTCCATTTTAACACTTAGTTTCAGCATATACAACTTTAGTTTCTTGTAAAATGGAAATTCCATGCTTATTTATTCTTGACAACACCAACTACTTTTGATGACTATCCTACATGGTGGATTTACTTAGAAGTAAAGGTCTTTATAGAATAGCCTCAAGCCAAGAGTCTAAACCTTAAGATGAAGAAAAACAAGAAAAATAGGAAAATAAGCAAGATCAAGCATATGGGTTGATAGGGATGTCTTTTTCTCCAGACCTTAAATTCCATATCGCAGAAATTGATACCCCCAATGAAGCAATGAAAAAGCTCAGCAATGTTTTTGGAATTAAAAATGAAATTAGAGCCCATCAACTTGAAAATGAGTTACTTACGTTGGACTCCAATAATTTTTCTTCCATTGAAGATTTTTTGTTCAAATTCAAAACCCTTAGACTTCTCTTGGAATGTGTTAAGGTTAAGAAAGAAGATGTTAGAGTTATCTATTCCATTCTTACTAAGTTGGGATCAATTTACTCTGTGTTTGTTTCCACCTTCCATTCTACTAGAGAATCCTTTATTTCTCAAGGACAAACCTACAAGTCCCCCTCTTTTGATGCCTTTTGTGATTCTTTAATAGGAAAGCAAGAAAAACTCTTACATCATGGCCTTCTTAATACTGGAAACTCCTCTAAGAAAGCTTTAGCAGCCCAACAACAACTAAGTTTAAAGAATCGTAAGAAGCATCATCCTAAAAAGAATGGTCCTAAACCAAACAAGGGTCCTAAGCAATTTCAGTCTCACAATGAAAAATCAACTCAACAAAATGATAAGGAAACTAAAAGCAAGGGGAAGAAGACTGATAGACATTGCAACTTTTGTAATTGTGATGGCTACTTAGAATCCAAATGCTTTAAGAAGATGGAAGCCTTGGAAGCAGAAATGAAGAAGCATAACATCCATTTGGATCACTCTTCAACTTCAACTTCATCTTCAGGAATAACACTTTATGCACGTGGTTATCAAGCATCTGAGTATGGTTATGCACTAAATGTATCTTCTTCTTCTCATTCTCATGAGTGGCTCATTGATTTTGGAGCTTCTTATCACATGGCCAAAAACAAAGCCATGTTTATTATTTAAATGATTGTAACACAAAAATATATATGTTGGTCATGATATATTTCTTAGTGTTGTAGGGACTGGAACTATTCATCTAGACAATGGTCAATTTAATTATGTATTATGTGTTCCTACCTTATCCCGCAACCTTCTATTTGTATATCAGATAACTCATTCAAGTGAAGGTAAAATTGTTGAATTATCACCTCATGATGTTGTAATCAAGGACGTAAGAGATCCTAAACAGATTTTAGCTACTGGCATTGCTGACGATTCTAGAAGGTTGTATAAGTTTAACAAATTTGGGTCATCAACTCTTCCTGCAATATTTTTTGCTGATATTATGAAATGAGCAAACTTTGGCATGAATGATTTGGTCACTTAAACTATCGCTTCCTTCAAAATCTATGTAAAGGAAATATGGTGACAGGTCTTCCTATGGTATCTTGCAAAGATGATGTTTGTTCTGGATGTGTACTCGGAAAACATCATCGGGATAGTTTTGAAAAACGTGCCTCTTGGCATGCCTCAACCCCTTTACAACTTGTGCATAGTGATTTATGTGGTCCACTTCCAGTTGTTTCATTGTGTCGCTACAAGTATTTCTTAACTTTCATTAGTGATTTCTCCAGACGCACTTGGGTATACTTCTTAAAACTCAAGAGTGAAGTCTTTAACATGTTCTTGGCCTTTAAGGCCTTTGTTGAGAAACAATATGGACATAAAATTCTTAAGCTAAGATCTGATAATGGCGAAGAATATGTTAACAACAAATTCATCAACTTTTGCACTGAGCATGGAACTCAATTGCAACATATTGTTCCATATACTCCACAACAAAATGGTGTAGCTGAAAGGAAGAATCATAGCTTAAAGGAAATGGCTAGTTGTATGCTTCAATCTAAAGGACTTAGTATTAATTTTTGGGCAGAAGTAATTAATTGTGCAAATTACATAGTAAATCGCACTCCTACTAAGGTTTTAAAGAATATCACTCCAAAAGAAGCATGGAGCTCAATTAAACCAGATGTAAGTCACTTTCGTGTTTTTGGAAGTGAAGCATGGGCCTATATTCCAGATGAGAAACATAAAGCCATAGAACCTAAGAGTGAAAAATGTATTTTTGTTGGATATTTTGAAGGTGTCAAAGGATATAGACTTCTTCAGCCTAAATAACGAGATGTAAAGTTTGTTGAAAATATATCGGCTTATGAGCCTAGTTTGGCAGATGTGTCACCTCCCTGTATCCCTTCTACTTCTGAAAATATTCCTTCTTCACATGATGACATCGAGGATGACAATCCTCCCCCACCTTCTTGGGATCCTCCTTCAGCTCCTTAACTTCCAAAATAGGTCCATGCTATTCGGGATGCAGCAAGTGCTCTTGCATGTGATCCTACAGATCATCGTCATACATGTTATCAGTTCGATAGAGCCTCTTCTTTACTGGCTCAAGCTTCAACAAATTATGATCATGAAACCTTTGCAAAAGCTTCAGGCCATCCAGATTGGGACGCAACTATGAATGAAGAATATTGTTCATTATTGGCAAATGATACATGGGACCTTATTCCTCTTCCAAAGGGATGAAAACTTGTTATATGCAAATGGGTTTACAGAACCAAGTTTGGACCAAATGAAAAAGTCGATAAACATAAAGCTCGTCTTGTTGCTAAGGGTTTTTCACAAGTTGAGGGCATTGACTATATTGAAACCTTCTCCCCTGTTTCCAAAATGAACTCTATCTGCCTTGTTCTTTCCTTTGTTGCCTCTTTCAAATGGGAAGTCCATCAAATGGATGCTAATTCTGCCTTCTTGCATGGGGACTTGCATGAAGAAATCTATATGGAACAACCTCCTGGCTTTATACAAACAGAATCCAGCCTTGTATGTCGGCTTAAGAAATCCCTTTATGGTCTCAAGCAAGCCCCTCAGGCTTGGTATGCCAAAATTGATAAATTTCTTTTAGATACTAGATTTTCTAGGTGTCATTCTGACAATACTGTCTACACCAAGAAAGTGGGTAAGTCTCTTATCATTCTTGTTCTTTATGTTGATGATCTTATCCTTATTGGTAGTGATCCCAACCTTATAACCCATGTGAAGTCAAACCTTAAAAAGTAGTTTGAAATGACAAACTTAGGACACTTGCATTATTTTCTTGGTCTTCAAGTCTTGCAATCCAAATAAGGTATTTCCCTTTCCTAGTCAAAGTATGCCTATGATATTTTACGCCACTTTCACACAGAAGATTGTAAGCCATCCCCTTCTCCCTTTCATTTGGAGCCAAAATTTCAGTCACTTGTACTTCCCCTGAAGTTGATGCTACCTTATACTGTCATCTTGTTGGAAAAATTTTGTATCTGACCCATACCCGTCTTGACCTTCCCTTTGTTGTTGGCCTTGTTGATCGGTTTATGAAAAACCCACATGAAAGTCATTGGAAAACATCTAAAAGAATACTTTGTTATGTTCGAGGTACAATTCAGTTTGGGATTCATTATAGTGCAGAAGCATCTCCTCTATTGGTTGGTTTCACTGATTCTGATTGGTCTGGTGACACTGAAGATCGAAATTCTACTGCAGGTTATGTCTTCACTCTTGGTTATGGACCTATTACATGGGATTGCAAAAAACAAAGTTCCATTTCTCTTTCTTCAGCAGAAGCAGAGTATCGTGGCGCCATTGGAGCTAGTAAGGAAGCCTTGTGGCTTCGTCAGATCCTGTTAGAGTTTGGTTTTCAGCAGCAACATCTGACTACACTCTAGTGTGATAATCAAAGTGCCACTCAACTATGAAAAGATCCAGTCCAACATCAGCACAACAAACACATTGAACTACACATGCACTTCATCAGAAATCTCATTCATGACCATGTTCTTGAAGTGCAATATTGTTCAACCGATGATCAAGTTGCAGACATGTTTACAAAGGCTCTCACAGAGGCGAAGTTTACTAAACTTTGATTTATGGTTGGAGTTTAAGAAGTTGTCACTAAGGGGGGATAGGCTCTAATGTCTCCTTCCTTCTCCTATTGTGTCATCTTTGTACATCCTTCAATCCTATCCCAAGTTGTTCTTAAGCGGGGATGTTAGTATATTCCGACACATAGGAAATAATTAAGTATAACTTGGTCTAGTGTATAGTTAGGTAAAGTGTGTTTCTTTAGTATGTACTTTTTGTAACTTACAATCTGACGATCACGATATGTTCTAGACATGAAGTGATCTGACGGTTCATTCTCTCCTTAGTATTACCGACACTTGATCTATGACTTAACACCTGATTGGTCCATGGTCTCTATTTAAAGAGCATGGAGGGTCATTTGTTAGGTTACCATTCATGAGAGAAGCTTATGTAAATTTTATTTACTTTACATTAATAAATTGCTTGAAGTGGTTGCGTTGGCTCAGGCCGTGGATTGTTTTCCTCTTTGAGGGTTTTAACCACGTCAAGAATACTGGTGTACGTATATGTGATCTGTTTGTGAGCGGTGTCCTTTGGTGTTCTATCTAAGGAACTTACTTTGTAAATTCCTACATTACTTGTTCATTTTTTAAAATTGTTTTTTGTTGTTGTTGTTCGCGGACCCTGGTCAGTGAGTCCGCTACGTCCAGGTTCGAGAAATATGGGTGGACCTCACCCGAAGGGGGTCCACCCCTCGGTCACCACAGACCTAACCCCAAGAGCTTTTGGGTTTCGATCCTGTGACCTCCCATTGGCGAGGCCCCGACTTGACCGATTGTGCTAACCCTTGGGGCTTCATGGTTGAAATATGTTAAAAGCTTAAGGATTTTAATTACTTGGTTGAAAATTTGTCAAAATCTTAATTTTTTTTTTATGAATTATGATATTTTATATTTAATGCTATTGCTGAAAACAATTACAATTTAAGGGTTTTTTTAGAGTCAAGATATTTTATCTTTAACAAATTGGATGGAAATTGTTGGAATTATAAGGATTTGAGACATGATATTTTATCTTTAACATCATGTCCAAGAATTGTTGGAATCTTACAGTTTTTGAAAGTCGTGATATTTTATATTTAATTCCATTCCTAAAAAGTGTCAAAATTGCAACATTTTTTTTTTCCAACATCAACACTTATTTTTTTGAGGGTCTTTTGAAAAAATGGTTTTTACTTCCATTTAAAAAAAATGTTGAAACTTTACCCTAAAAAAAAGCATCGTTCTGGCATACACAATTTTCATTTTTGGGTTGTTTTTCATGTTTTTTTGGGTGGTTTGGGCTAGAGTACCCGTTTTGAGGTAATATTTCTCATTTGATCGGTAACTGTGTTATAAGGATTGTAATATACTCGAGGCCTTAACTGTCTCAACTTTATTTTGTTGGCAAACCAAACATTCTACCACAAACTTTTGAATATCAGATTTAGGCCATCCCAAAAAAATTCCTTCTTAACTGTATGGTAACTTTTTTTAAATCTCGAGTGCCCTCCTAAGGGGGAGGTGTGTAATTCCAAAAGAATCTTTTGTTTGAGTTGGGAATTTTTATAGAGATATAAGCAATCTTTGTACCATAATGAATCATTTTTTCTAGGTTTTTAAGTAGATTTTATCACGAAAAAAGTACTGAGGAAGAGATGGCTAGGGTTTCTGAACTCCCCTGCGCCGCAGCCGTCACATTGCAGATCAGCAAAGGAGTGGAGAACGCAGGCAGGCCCTGCAGGATCTTGACTGCTGGAAAAGCTAAATCGGTAACGCTGTCAAGAATATGCCCTCGTAATGAACCATATCACAAACCTCCCACGGTTGACCGATCCCCTGCGGCAGATGGACCCACGTTCAAGCCACGGATGTGTTTTTCTTACCTGTATCGGGGTTTTTATCACTGGTTTTTCTGTGGATTCACTGCAATTGCATATGATATGAACAACACAACCCAGCATCGACCAAATCAACGAAAAAATAACAAATTCTTCCTCGGGTTTGATCTTCGTGCCACGCTTAAGGACGAGGAAGAAGGGCTCTGACCGGAAATAGCTGCATGAGCAAGGGTAGAACATAATGCCGCACCCCTATCTTCCACCGAGTTAACGAGGGGCTGCATCATCGGCCAGAAGGTGAGGAAAAATGACATGGTAGATCCATATAGGGCCATCAGAATCGTGTTGTTTAATGGCTCTTTTGATGAATTGATAGGGCGAACATCGCTTGGCACGACAGAGCCAGAGCACACGGATCTGATTTTTAAGGCAGATCGACAACAGAAGGGCCATATGCGCGACACCAGATTAGGCGGATCAGGATCACAGCCAGAACCCAGGCAACAGGTAACATCAACTTGTTTTCAGATTTTTATTAAACCCCCTGTGGGGAAAACCAGTCTAGTGCGGGTACATGCAAAAAGCACCATTATGTAGTTGAAACAACAAATATGGGCATTAATGGGATACCCCGTTCAGATCCAACATTTGGTCAGTGGTAGGTGGTCCCTTCAGAATAGCAGAACCATGAAATACTATGATATTAGCCCAGAAACAACTATTTCTTTAAACCTTAGGCTAAGAGGAGGGGCTCTGCCCTAGGGACATCCAAGCTCCTCAGGAGGAGACAAGGGGAAAAAGACAGCATCTCAGCATCAACCCAAGGGGGGTTCCTCTTACAAAAACATCTTACAGGGTAACAGAGATCCAGGGTCCCCTCCAAATCAAGGTGGATATACACCTAGGCCATACATAGTAGATTAGCTAGGGAAAACTCCAACCCTCAACTTTGATTCTACAGAACTTGAAGATTTCGTTAAGTCATATGAAACACAGGCCCTAATCTTCCGATTTAACAGTTTTTGGCCAAAGCCAATGGATCTATTTCATTGGATCTTCACCAATTGGACCATGGAATGTGATATACATTTATGCTCCAAGGGGTTTTTCATTGTTAAATTCGCATCCACAGAAGTCAGAGATACAATCATCAGTGCAGGGCCTTGGTTTTGGGGAACATCGGGTCTTTTTATGACTCCATGGTTTGCAGATTTTGATCCAAACAAAATGACTGTCTCCAAAATGCCTGTATGGGTCCGCCTATATAACCTTCCTCTTCACCTTTGGAGTGAACGAGTTTTGGAAGGAATTGGGAACAACATAGGGAAATATATCAAAACAGATCTGGAAATGATTGATGAGAGGATCTACACCTTTGCACACATTTGTGTGGAAGTAGATCTAAGTAAAGGATTGCCTGAAAATATAAGGCTGGTATACAAACAACAAAACTGGCTGCAAGGACTAGACTACGAAAACACTGCTTTCAGATGCAGGAACTGTAGGCTGACAGGACACTTGCAAAGTACATGCCCAAAAGCCAAGAAAGCAAACAGTAAAAAGAAGCAGAAAGGGAAGTAGAGGAAAGGATGGCAATTTCCCACTCCTAACTCAAAGGATGACGAATCAAAAGCAGAGGAGGAAGTCACCCCCATAGAGAATTCTGAGCCTACCCAGGGAAAGGAGACCCAAAAGGAAAACACATCAGCCAACAAGGTTTCATAGCTCCATTGAAACCAGGCAGAGAAGACAAGCGAGGACCTGAGTATGGGAGGGATCAAACGACATCAACCCTCAGATACTTCAGACTCAGACAAGGATACAGCGCCACAGAAAGCAGAAACATAGATAGTCCTAGCTTCGATCGAGCCCACCCAAGGTGAGTGGCGCAAGGTCGAAAAGAAGAAGGGGAGAAAAACATGAGGTGTGAGTCCTCTTCTCACTCCTTGGATCCAATTTTTTTGTCCTTTCCTCCTTTCTTTTTTCTTTTCTTTCATTCTTTCTAAATGCACAGTAGCCTCGCTATGTTGCATTATGTGCAAAAGCACTCGAGCCCAATGGGAAACTTCTGGAAATGCTTCAATGCATATGCTTTGTGTAACTTTTCATTTTTTAAATAAAAGGTTATCGCTTTTTCCTGTGGAAAAAAATGAATCATTTTTCTAGGTAAATGTATTACATACTCTGGGATCTTACTGCGACTTTTGAACGAGTGTTCACACCTCTTCGTCATTCTTCCATTCATGCCTTGTTTCATTTATCCAATCAGGTTGGATAATAGAAATGGAATAGAGAAATTCTTCCACATCCTCATTATTTCTCTCGAGTGCATCTGCAACAACATTTTACTTCACTTTTTTGTAGATGATTTCAAAGTCATAACCCAACATCTTTGTAACCCACTTTTGATGCTCTTATGAAGATAATCTTTGTTCCAAAAAGTTAAGTCTATCGTGATATTTTTTTTTTTTACCTTAAAGTGTCTTCCCATTAGGTAAGGTCGCCATTGCTTTAGTGCATGTAATATTGCCAACATCTCCTTCTCATAAATAGGTTTGTGTAAATACTTTCCCTTGATTATATGACTTTTAAAAGCAATGGGTCTTCTTTCTTGCATTAAAATAATATCAATTCCATTTCTTAAGGAATCACATTCCATAATAAAGGTTTTTGTGAAGTCTGGTGTAGCTAAGACCGATGATTGGCACATGCCTATTTAAGATGTTCAAAGGCCTTAGTTGTGTTTGGAGTCCAATCAAATGCATCTTCTTTAGTAATGTTGTCAGAGGTGTTGTTATTATCCCATAATTCTTAACAAACTTGGAATAATACCCTGTCAACTCGAGAAATCCTCGAAGATGCTTTAGGGTTGTGGGGATTTTCTATTCCTTAAGGGCTTTAATTTTGTTAGGGTCTACCTTAAAACCCTCGTGAGATACAATATGACCCAAATATTCCACCTCTTGTACCCCAAAGAAACATTTGGAGGTTTTTGCATATAATTGTTTCTCCTCTAATAGTTTGAGCACCCTGTCAACATGTTGAACATGATCCTTCAAAGATTTGCTATAGATTAGTATATATAAAAAAATTACTCACACAACTTTTCTAAGAAAGGGTTTGAAAATGGAATTCATCAAACCTTGAAATGTGCAAGTTACATTAGTAAGGCCAAAAGGCATGACCAAAAAATCATAATGACCTTCATGAGTTTTGGATGTTTTTTTTCAAAATGTCTTCAATCTTCATTCTAATTTGATGATATCCTGAACAATGATCCAACTTTGTGAAGTAATTTTCTCCATGTAATTCATCTAAAAATTCATCAATGATAGGAATGATAGATTTATCTTTAATAGTGAGATTGTTGAGCTCCCTATAATCTGAATGCATGTGCCATGATCCATCCTTCTTGTGCACCAATACTGCTGGAATAGATAAAGAACTTTGACTAGGTTGAATTATACCAGCCTCTAGCATTTTTACAACCATATGCTCAATTTCATTATTTTGGGCATAGGAATATTTGTAAGGCCTGATGTTTGGAGGAACGCTTCCTGGAATCAAGTGAATAGCATGATCATAATCACGAATAGGTGGATGGCCTTTGGAGTCTCAAATATCTTGGAATGATTGTCCAAGGATTTTTGGAGATCTAGAGAAATAGATGATTTCGATGTTTGAACCTCTAGTGAGCATAATTGTGCAATTATGCCTCGTTTTTCTTTCTTCAAAAGCTTTGTCATGGCATTAGAGTTGATCATCTTCCCTAGTTTCCCCGTGATGCCCCTTAATTCAATTTCCTTTCCTTCCCAAAAAAAATTCTAGAAAAGTTCTTGAAAATTAAAAGTTATCATCCCCAAAGATTGTAACCATTGGTATCTTGGTACAACATCAACACCACCCATTGGAATGGAAAGCATTAGACTATTCAATACATCTTTCCCCATGGTTAGCTTTATATTTTGGCACTTTCTAGAGCAATGTATAGTTCCTCCATTTGCAACCATCACGTGACACTTTGGTGTTCGATATGGAAAGCAATTCAATTCCTTGGCTATCTTACAATGAATAAATTATGGATACTACCCGAATCAATAAACATTATTGTCTTTTTCTTCTTGGCATATCCTTCTATCTCTAGAATTTGAGGAGTGGTAATTCCCACCAATTCATTTACAAGATATGGTTGAATTCATGTATTCTTTATTTGGGGTTGGTTCTTGGTGTATATCCTCTTCTTTTGATGTTTCTTATTCCTTTTCTTCCTCCTCTTCACAATCTATGTAAAATAATTTAATCTCAACACACTTATGATCTTTAGTGTATTTTCTACTACAACTATAACAAAGCCCTTTTGCTATGTTTTCCTCCAATGTTGTGGAAAGTTAGGAGAAACAACACTTCCATCTTTATAGTTGTGAGTGGTAGACTTTCTTGTTGTCATAATTTTGCTTTCAACTTTTCTTGCCACCCTAAATATCTTCTCCAATGAATCAGGTTCCCAAAGGTGAACCTCATGTTGGATGTTATCCTTTAGATTCCCTATGAAGACATCAATCATATGCTCCTCTGGAATATTAGTTACCCTGATATTCAATTTTTGAAAGTCCTCAATGTGCTCCACCATTGAACCCTTTTGTTTTAGATTTATCAATTGGCTAAAGAAGGTGTCGCTCTTTGTATCCTCATGATGTGCTATCATTTCCTCTGTAAAAATTTTCCAAGTGAAAAGTGGTTTATGAGAACAAATCCATCAATACCATGCAAATTGATTGGGTTCTAAATATAAGTATGCAATGCGTACCTTTTTTGTGTGTTTCACATCATGTAGATCAAAATACTGCTCCATATGTAGCATCCATGTTACTGGATCCTTGCCATCAAACTTAATCATTTCAATCTTTGGAATATGGTTGGCTTTCAATCCAATGTTAGATTCTCTAAAAACATGATTAACATTCCTTTTGTTCTCATCATGAGCTTCATGGAATACATTTTCACCATTAGGAAGCATTTCTTCTAGCAACTTTGTCAAACTTTCCTTCAAACCTTCTATTTCCTTTTTTATTTTTTATTATAAACCATCCATGTTCCCTTTTAAACCATCCATATTAATATTCATCATTGCTTCTAATTCATTTTTGGTTACTCTATACGAGAGCGAAATTTGTTGCACTTGGTCTCGTAATTTTGATACATCATGTTGCATTTCTTCCTCTTTCTCATGTGTCATAGTAGAGCTTCCTGGTTTCTTACTGGGAGTATCCATTTTATTTATTTATTATTTAATTTTTATTTATTTATTATTATTATTATTATTATTATTATTTATTTATTTATTTTCGAGACATATTGGAACCAAATAATGATATTTTTTCTTTACTATGCCCTTTGAATTACTTCAAACTGACATTTCAAACAAAACTTATGTAAATTTTAAAAAATACACACCTTTTTCTTCTTGCTTTTTGGAGTTTGATATTGAAATTGTTGTATCTTTATAATTTAGGCTTCCCAAGGTATGAAATTAATTCATGTGGTAGTACTCCGAGTCTTGTTTCCAACGCCACAAGTCAAACCAATATTGGGTTCTTCAATATAAAGTTATGCCAAATCTCCCACGATGTCTTGATTATGGACTTGTTTAGTAGATCGAACTTGTATAGGATGCCACGTGTCATTGTTCCAAGCTTCGGCCCTGAAATTGATACACGAGAAACTACAGTCCATGTAATTTTCGTAACTTTTTACAAAATTCAAATCCAATGCTTTTAAAGAAATTTATCATGATTTTCCCTAGGTCACCTGTTTGAGACTGAATTTTGGAGTATGCAAAAATCCTAACTTCTTCAAACCATATCTCATAAAATATAGCAAACCAAGATCTCAAATCTCTACACGAAGTTCACCAAGAATTTGGCTCAATGTGGTCAAAATTTTAGCTTATGAAGCTTCGTATAAACAAATTATAGCAGAAATTCCAAGATGACTTGTTTGAAGCAGTGAAACCCTATAATCCAAAGCTCTGATACCAAATGTTATACCACTAGATCATAAATCAAACGAAAAGATAGATCAACAGCTTGAAAATTAGCCTATTCGTGGGGGAAACCTCCTTTACATTAAATGAACAATTCTTCAATGATACAAATGATAAGACTTCCTTGGTATATAAAGGAGTCTAAGGGGTCACAATATAATCAGAGCCTACATTACAATAATAATGTAAGGGCACAACAATGGAAATAGTGGGCTTCTATGGGGCACAATAATAACAATATGGGGGCAACATGGGCACAACAATAACAATAGTGGATTACACTAGCAATAACAATAAGGGGGATACACTAATATTATAGGGACCTAACAGTTGTGATTTAGAAGCATACGTTAGCTAGCTTTTGTAGACTTAACTTGACGTCATCATTCAATTGAGTTAAATTTTGAGGGACCACACACTATAATCATTTAAAAGATCAACATCTCACTTTGTAGGGACTGAATTCGGGAGGGAGGATGACAACCATCCTTCCAACATACAAATTAAACCCAAGTGAGTAACCCAAATTAAAATTGTAACCAACCATTTTACCTTAATTACCATCGTCGAAAATTGGAAAACATTTAAGTACTTTATATATATATATATATATATATATATATATATATAATATATATATAAAATTTGTCAATTGGGATTATCTTAGGTGGTTGGGTGGAATGATTGTTATCTTCCCTACTCAAGTTCAAATCAGTACCAGTGACGTGACGAGCTATATTGTCTTGATAAATATTGTTGTAATGATTTTGTGCCTATAAATATTGTTGTATTAGCTCTTAAGTGAATATACATGTATTCTTGTAATGACTTTATGCCTATACATATTGTTGTATTATATCTTAAGTGAATATACATGTGGGCTAGTCTGGTATCAACAACTTCCATTTAATTTTGTAAATAAGAAGAATATTGATTTATTTTCTTGAATGAATATATATATATATATATATATAGGCAAGGCCCAATCCTCATTTTCTTCCTGTTAATCAAGAACTTGAGCATAACACATGAATGCCATAGAGTAAGTGGGTATTTCTAAAGATTTAATTATCTTAATAGTCCATGCCTTGATAAGGACTATAGCATTTGCCTCGCAGTCAAAGTGCATTGACTCTATATTATTTTACTGAGTTTCTGCAATTTTAACCAAAGTTTTCGAAAATGTTGAATATTTCTATTTTTTGTAAATTTCAATTTTTATTTTTTATTTTTATTTTATTATATTATTATTATTATTATATATTATTATATATATATAATATATATATATATATATATATATATATATATAGTATTTGTTTTTTTGGTTTTTTGTTTTGTTTGTTTGTTTATTTATTTATTATTATTATTTTTTTTATGCAAATCTTATTTCTAATTTTCTATTTGTTGAGAAAACCTTGATGCGACATAATTGCCCTGGTGGAGGGTGATTTGTTTTTGGTTTTTCTCTGTACCTGAGAAATCATTTTAAAATTAAAAAAAGGCTACTTTTGTGAATGGCCATTCTGTCGGTGAGTTCTCTGACACTGACATTGACAGAATGCTCTAAGCAAGTCGCTTACATAAGTGTGAGGGTGACACAGTGGGGTGTGTTTCTTCGGCTAGTGCTCTGACATCAATAACAAGACAAGTATTGTTAATGTGTTTATCTTTTATTATTTGATTTTAAACTCTTTTCCATTTAAAACTTTTACATATTTAGTTGTGCAGGAGAAAAGTTGCATAGGGTTATGAATGTGTGTGGAATGAAGGATGTGCGGATGACGGGTTATGTGCGGGAGAACAAGAGTGCAGAGGGAACTTTATTCTGTAAACATTAAATTAATTTTAAACTCTTTTCCATTTAAAACTTTTACACATTTAGCTATGCAGGAGAATAGTTGCATAAAGCTATGAATCTGTGTGGAATGAAGGATATGCGGAGAGCAGGGTATGTAAGAGAGAACAAGGGTGTAAAGATAACTTTATTCTGCAGACATGTTGATGGTGTTGGATCCTACCAACATACAGTGGATCTCCCTGATATGAAGTCCCAACTAGACCTCACACTATTTGGTATAGGAGTCCCATCTGGAATATGCCTCGAATGTCGTTTACTTAAAGATTTGCCTTGGCTTAAGCAATTAGCATAAGAGAGTAGCAAACATGTACTTTTGAATGAGAAATCAAATGTTCCTTTTGAAATTTTCAATTGCAAATGTATCGAGGTTCTTTCACTGCAAGGAACCAAAAGTGAGTCTCTAAAAGAAATGTAACAATACTATTCTAGTAAAGAAACATGCACATAAATGAGGAAGAATCATTAATCATTAAGCGAAATAGTTCACATATACGTAACGATCATTATAACCATCACAACATGATTTTAATGTGATAAGCACCAAAGCCACCAAATTAGTTCAATTTCTCTAATGCATAAGAAAGCCAACATAAATCGTAAACATTCAATGAATAGTCTTAAAAAATCCATGATCTATGCATGAAAATGTGTTGGCCCAATAGGCTTCATGTATTAAGGAAAATTCCCAAGGTACATGAGTACAATGAACACCACTAGTTTCAATAGTGGAGTGTTTGAGCCACTACTTGCTCTCCAAAAGAACTATCTCTATCTCTTCAATGCCTTGTGGTAGAAGCCAAGGTGATGAGTCCTCTCTTTGAGTAATGAGGCTTCTTTTATAACGAGAGGCATGACTCTTGAGCTTCCCATATGACTTTTAAACTTCTAAGGACCTTTGGGCTTCTTAATAACTTTGGAATTCCAAATGACTTTTGAACTTCAACATGACTTTTGGACTTCTATATAGGTGACCTTTAGACTTCTCTATGTGGTTCTTTTGTCCATATATGACTCATGGACTTACAAAGAATCATATTTACAAAATTACATAATTTTTTCCACATCATCATGTGGTGACAACACAACAAGCCACAAACAATGATGACTTGGACCATAGTGACTCATGACATGGACTTTCTTGAGAGGTTAGGAAAATTTCACCTGATGTACTCTTTTGGTCTGATGGGCTCCCCATCCAATCTGCATCTGTGAATCCACACAACTTCACTCCCTCTGCCTGTTTGTACCATAGTCCAAATTGGGTAGTGCTTATGAGGTACTGTAGAACATGCTTAGCTACCCTCCAAAATAATTTGGTTGGCCTAACCATAGCTTGGCTCAGCTAGTTGACTGCATAGCATATGTTTGGTCGTGTGTTCACAAGGTACATCAGTGAACCCACTAGTTGTCGTAAATGGTAGCATCCACTTCCTCACCTGAAGTGGCATCCTCCTTCCTCTAGTTGGTCGTTAGAGGTGTCTCCTTGGGCTTGAAACTCTCCATGTGGAATCTTTGTAGTATCTCATTAGCATACTTGCCTTGAGAGACAAACAGTTCCCCATCGTCTTGCCATACTTCCAATCCGAGGAAGTAGTGCATGAGACCCTTGTCCTTCATTTCAAATTCTCTTGCAAGGTCCTCCTTGCAAGATCTGATCAGTTGTTCATTACCAGTTAAAATAAATTCATCAACATATAAGATAATAATAAACAATTTACCTTCTACCAAAATATGATAGAGGTTTGTATCCACCTCAATTTTGGTGAAACCTAAACCGATGAGATAGTTGTCGATCCTAGTGTACCATGCATGGGGTGCTTGCTTGATGCCATATAATGCTTGATTGAGTCTGCACTCATGAGACTCTTGATCAAAAGTCACAAAGCCTTTTAGTTGCTCGATTTATACCTCCTCCTCAATAACTCCATTGAGGAATGTTATTTTTACACCCATCTGGTGGATCTTCCACTCCATCTGCACAGCCAAAGCAAGAATTTATCTGTTGGATGAGTACCTTGATATAGGAGCAAACTTCTACTCATAGTCAATCCCCTCAACTTGAGAGTACCCCTTGGCCATAAATTTGCCCTTGTACTTTTCTATGCTTCCATTTGCTGCTTGTTTTACCTTGAAGATCCATCACGAACCCACAACTGATTTATCTATATAGGGGACCACTTCCCAAACATTATTCTTTACAATGGATTCATATTCATCCACCATTGCATCAACCCATACATGTTTCTCTACTGCTTCCTTGAAAGAGTATGGCTCAGTCTCTACAAGCTCAGTCATTAGAGCCATGTAGCCAATCTACCGATCTGGTGACCTTCTTTGCCTACACTGATTTGAAGGAGAACCCACATTATCCCTTGCATATTGTACAAGTCTCTTAGCTTCCATGGTCCTTTTTCTGCCTTCTCTAGATGGTTCTGCTTGAGTGGCTGTCTCCACTCTCTGCTCCTCAATTTGTGGTTACTCCACAACTTATTGAGGTTCCTCGTTTGGAGATAAAATATCCTCTTCTAGAGGGATCTGAAGCTCCCTCTCAAGAGAGCACCAAATCATTTTTTCCTCATCAAATTTTACATCCCTTCTCACAACTGTCATTATGAGGGGTGACAAGTACACGTGGTAGTTGTGGGAGTTTCTGTTTAACCCACAAATACCCCCAATTCTACTGTCGACTCTAGCTTCTTCCTTGATTCTTTTGAGACTAGGCAGTAAACAGAGGCTCCAAAAATATTGAACTAGAAATTACAATATAGATTTGCAACTTCTTATGAAGTTTTTATAAAAATCACAAGACACAAACCTAGTCTACTGCCATGTGGACATTAATTCACAATTTAGAACAAAAATACCAGACATGCAATAAGGAACCACACACATGCAAATAGTATTTTTCCTGGGGAAAACAAACTGCTAGAAACCCCAATTCCTGATTTCATTAAATCAGAAGAATAAAGATGTATTATAATTGCTTTGCTCAATTGAGCACACCCTACAAGTGCATAACCTATCTCTCTACTCACTGAGAGGCTCTAACCCAGACTTATTCAAATTTTCCTTTGCTTGAATTCCTATTTCCTTGTGTTGCTCCTTGAGGAATTAGGCCCCTATTATTTAGGAAAAAGCTCAAATTTATTGCACAATTCATTTAGGTTGATTCTCTGATTGCATGCAACACCTGTACACTCAAGACTAGTCTACCACTGATTTTACATTGCCTTGGAATATCCACATCAACTGGGTAACTCGAATTCTTTGCATGCACTATCTATTTTGGGCTGATTGATCAGTTAACTGGATGATCATTGAGTTTAACTAAAGTACCACTCTTATCTGAGCTTCCACTAGTTCCTCGAAAGGTTGGAACTAGTTTAACTAAAAACAACATGAGAAAACTGACCTTGATTGCTACAAATTAGAAATTACACATGCAAAACTGAACTCTAACTACTTTATCTCAAATTTACTGAATAAATTGGGTGACACAAGCCATGTCACACAAGTTAACATCATCCAAGTTGTCCGCTGATGTGGAAATTCGAATTTTCTCAATTTAATCAAGGCAAAATCAAATTGAAATTTTCTTGTTGCATTTTTCAACACTCCCTTTCAGCAAGAAAGCGATTATCAACCACCCCTACCTGCACCTGTGGAACTCGAACTTCCCTCTTGACAAGGCCTTTGTCAAAATGTCAACATCTTTTTCCTCTGTCAGAATGTACTACAACAACATTATCCACCTCTACACATAATCCCGTAAATGGTGATACCAAATATCTATATGCTTGGATCGATTGTGAAAAACAAGATTCTTAGAGAGCTTGATGCAACTCTGATTATCACAATAGATCACAGTTGGATCCATCATCTAACCAAATCATCCAACGAGTATATTTCTCATCCAGATTTCCTCGCATGTTGCTAGAATTGTAGCCATTTATTCTTCTTCTGCCGAGCTAAGCACCACAGATCTTTGCTTCCTATTGTACCAGGAAACAATTGCAGACCCAACACTGAAAATTCCAATGATGTACTCTTTTGGTCTGATGGGATCCCCATCTAATCTACGTCTGTGAATCCACACAAATTCACTCCCTATGTCCATTTGTACGATATTCCAAACTAGGTAGTGCCTCTGAGGTATGTAGAACATGTGTAGCTTCCCTCCAAAAAAATTTGGTTGGATTAACCATAACTTGGCTCAGCTGGTTGACTTCATAGCACATATATGGTCGTATATTCACAAGGTACATCAGTGAACCCACTAGTTGCTGATAAATGGTAGCATCCACTTCCTCACCTGAAGTGGCATCCTCCTTCCTCTAGTTGGTCGCTAGATGTGTCTCCATGGATTTGCAACTTTCCATGTGGAATCTCTGTAGTATCTCATTAGCATACTTGCCTTAAGAGACAAAAATTTCCTCATTGTATTTCCATACTTTCAATCGAAGGAAGTAGTGCATGAGACCCATCTCCTTCATTTCAAATTCTCTTGCAAGGTCCTCCTTGCAAGATCTGGTCGGTTGTTCATCACCAGTTAAAATCAAGTCATCAACATATAAGTCAATAATCACCAATTTACCTTCTACTAAAATATGATAGAGGTTTGCATTTGCTTCACTTTTGGTGAATCCCAAACTGGTGAGATAACTATCGATCCTGGTGTACCATGCACAAGGTGTTTGCTTGAGACTGTACAATTCTCACATGAGTTTTCACACATGAGACTCTCGATCAAAAGTCTCAAAGGCCTATGATTGCTTGATGTACACCTCCTCAATGATTGCATTAAGGAATGTTGTTTTTACACCCATCTGGTGGATCTTCCACCCCATCTGCGCAACCAAAGTAAAATTGATTTGATGGATGAGTACGTTTCTATATGAGCAAAGGTCTCCTCATAGTCAATCCCCTCAACTTGAGAGTACCCCTTGGCCACAAATTTGGCCTTGTACTTTTTTATGCTTCTCTTTGCTGCCTGTTTTACCTTGAAGATCCATCATGAACCCGCAACTGATTTATTAGTTGGTCTTAGGACCACTTCCAAAACACTGTTATTTACAATGGATTTGTATTCCTCCATCATTGCATCAACCCATACAATTTTCTCTATTGCTTCCTCGAAAGAGGATTACTCGGTCTCTACAAGCTAGGTCATTAGATCCATGTAGCTAGTGTATCGATCTGGTGACCTTCCTTGTCTGTGTTGATTTGAAGGAGCACCCACATTCTCCCTCGCATCCTACATAAGTCTCTTAGCTTCCATGGTCCTTTTTTTGCCTTCTTTGGGTGGTTATGCTGAGTGGTTGTCTCCACCCTCTGCTCCTCAACTTTGGCTACTCCATGACTTCTTGAGGTTCCTCCTTTGGAGCTAAAAGTTCATCTTCTGGTAGGATCTAAATCTCCCTCTCAAGAGAGAACTGCATTACTTTATCCTCATCAAATTTTATATCCCTATGCACAACTGTCATTCCGAGGGATGAAAAGTACACACGATAGTTGTGGGGAGTTTATGTGTAACCCAAAAACACCTCCAATTCTGTTGTCGGCTCTAGCTTCTTCCTTGATTCTTTGAGACATGGTAGTAAATAGAGGCTCCAAAAATCTTGAAGTGCGACACATCCGACTTTCTCCCAAAGAAAGCCCCCTTTCGTGTAATCATGCCCATAATTTTATGAGGACTCTAGTTCTGCAAATAGACTATTTTGTTGCATACCTTGACCCATAAGTGTAGAGGTAGGCCTTGGTCATGCAACATCGTCCTCACTTCTCCCACAATGCTATGGTTCTTTCTCTCAGCCACGCCATTTTGTTGTGGGTTGTGGGGTGTTATCAATTCTTGTTGAATGCCTTCTTTTGCACATAAAATTTTAAATTCATCTTATATGTACTCACCTCCATTATCGCTTTTGAGAGTCTTCACCTTCTTGTCGACTTCTTTCTCAACTAGTGCCTTGAATTCTACGAACTTTGAGAATGTCTCATCTTTCTTTCACATGAAGAAGACCCAACACTTCTGTGAGAAGTCATCAATAAAAATGACAAAATATTTGTGCCTGGCAGTGGAGGTCGTCAAGAAAGGTCCACAGACATCATAATGGATCCTTTCAAGGACTGTGTGTGCTTTGTTGTCCCGATCATGGAATGTAGATTTTATGTACTTCCCCAAAGTACATCCTTTGCATACATCATGTTGCTCAAGTGTTCCTTTGGGGAGGCTTGTGATTATCTACTGCATGATCTCCAGGGTGCCATGATGCAAATGGCCAAGTCTTCTATGACAAAGTTCACAGACATTGCGACTCTCCATCTTGTCTGACTTTGTGCTTAATGCAAAACAATCTTCCACATCTACCTTATACAAGTTCTTCACACAAAACCCAATTTTCTTCACTTGTCCCGTGGCTATGTGTATGAGGAATTCCTTTCCTTTGTTGAATGATCGGTCTTACAAAACTACAACAAAGACGAAATTTTCCTTTAGTCCCAAAATGAACATGACATCCTTGAGCTTGAGGGGGGAGCCCGACTGCCTCTGAAAGGTGATTGTGCCAATCCTGGTCGTGCCATACCTTTTGTCATCCCCCATCTCAATGTGCATCTGCAAGTATTTATCCTCCAAGTCACTAAAAAAGTCTCTATTCACCACCATGTGGAACAACGCGCCTGAGTCCAAGTACCTCACACTCCCCATCATTGTGCTGGCCATGCATGCAATGAGGGCAAAGTCAAGCTCGAACTGTGAAGCCAAGGCTTCACTTGCTGTGCCTCCTAAGGTTTTCTTGCTTGCCTTCTTGTGTGGATACTTTGTGTCATAGTGTCAGAATTCATGACAATGGAGGCATCTAATTTTGGACAAATATTTCTTCCTGCCCCCTTGATTGGATTCTAGTTTGGATTGGGATTTCTTCTCTTTTCCCTTCTTTGTCTTTCCAGCCAATGCAAATTTTTCTTCATCCTCACCCTTAGATGAAGTCCCATCTCTGGTATTCTGCCTTATTTCCTCCTCTACCAAATCGGACCATAAACACTCCCAATTAATTAGTTTCTCCCTCCCATTCACCGAATCTTGATAGATATGCCAACTTTTGGGAAGGCACAAAAGGGATAAGCTTACCAAGTCTTCTTCAGGGAAAGTAACACTGACCCTGCCAAGTTCATCATGACACTATGTAAACTTGCTAAGATACTGCAAAATGGTGTCATTCTTCTGCATCTTGATACTTCAAAGTTTGTGCTTGAGCGCCAACTTCCTGTGGTCACTATTATTCTTGAACAATTCTGTCATTGCTTTCCACATCGCGAACATAGTTTATTTTCCATGGATATTTGAAACAATGTGATCTCGTACTCCCTCCAAGATTATTCTCCTCGCCTTGGCTACATCTTTCTTCCACTGAGAAATATTTTAGGCATCAGATGCTTGAGGTTTTTTAGCATCTATCTTGATGTATTCTAGCAATCGATTGTCATCCAATACTGCCTCCATGCAATCCTTCCATGCAACAAAATTAGAGGTGCCTTCCAAGGTGTACTCTAGCCTTAGTCCATTGAAGGCCAAGAAATCCTGCTGCATTGAGCTTCAAAATCAAACCTCCTGAGAACAACTTTGAATTCTTGCTCTAGTGTGAATCCTTCTCTGATACCATGTAGAAATTATGATGTAGATTTGCAACTGCTTATGAAGTTTTAATCAAAATCACAAGACGCAAACCTAATCTATTGCTCCGAGGACATTAATTCATAATTTAGAACAAAATCTCAGACATGGAATAAGAAATCACACACATGCAAATAATATTTTTCCCAGGAAAAGCAAACTGCTAAAAACCCCAATGCCTCCTTGCATTAAATCAAAATAATATACTTGTATTAGAATTTCTTTGTTCAACTGAGCACACCCTACAAGTGCATAAGCTATCTCTTTGCTCACTGAAAGGATCTGACCCAGACTTAGTCAAATTTGCCTCTACTTGAGCTCCTATTTCCATGCACTGTTCCTTAAGTAACTAGGCCCCTATTGTTTAGGAATTTGATCAAAATGATTGCGCAATTCATTTATGTTGATCCTTTGTTTGCATGCAACACTTGTACACTCAAGATTAGTCTACAATTGATGTTACACTTCCTTGGAATCTCCACCTCAATTGGGTAACTTGAATACTCTGCATGCACTAGCTATTTTGAGATGATTGATTAGTTAACTAAGTGATAGATAAGTTTGACTGAAGTCCCACTGCTTAACTGACCTTCCACTAGTTCCTCCAAAGATTGAAACTAGTTTAACTGAAAACAACCTAAGATAATTGACCTTGATTGCTACAAATTAGCAATCACACATGCATAACTGAAATCTAACTCTTCCAACTCGAATTTATTGAGTAAACTGGGTGACACAAGCCATGTCACACAAGTTAACATCATCCAAGTTGTCTGTTGATGTGGAAATTCAGGCAAAATCAAATTGAGAATTTCTTGCGGCATTTTTCAACACTGATTATAAATTAATTTTGTAGAGCTAACCTGTATGGAATGCCACATGTCACTGTTTCAACCTTCAACACTAAAAATGATACAAGAAAAACTGCAATCCTTACAATTTCAGCCACATTTTACAAAATTCAAATCTGATTCTCAGAGAGAAAGTTATGACAATTTTCCCTTGGTCACCAATTTGAGATTGAATTCTGGAGCCTGCAAAAACCCTAAATTCTTCAGACCATATCTCAAAAAATAGAGCGAACCAAGATCTGAAAATTTTACATGAAGTTCATCAAGATTTCAAATTTATGTGTTTGAAATTTCAGCTTCTGAAGCATTGTAGAAAGAAATTATAATGAAAATTCCAAGATGACCTATTTGAAGCAGTGAAACCCTAGAATCCAAAGCTCTGATACCAAATGTTATGCAACCTCATAAAAGAAGAAGAAAATATAGATCAACGACTTGAGAATTAACGTCTTCAAGGGGGAAACCTCCTTTAAATCACACAAATGAACAATTCTTGGATGATACAAATGACAAGACCTCCTTTCTATATATAAGAGTCTAAGGGGTCACAATATAATAAGAACCTACATAACAACAATAATGTAAGGGCACAACAATAAAAATAGTGGGCTTCTATGGGGCACAACACTAACAATATGGTGGATACATTAACAATAACAATAAGGGGGATACACTAACAATAACAATAAGGGGGCTACACAAATATTATAGGGGCCTAACATGGAGCTAGGGGTGTTCACTACACTGATGTATCTTGGAACTTTTGCATAATCTTTGAAGCGGGCCAACACACTTCCATGCGTATGTCATGAATGTTGTGAGACTATTCTTTGAATGTTTGCGATGTATGTTGTTTTCATCTGTACTAAGGAAATTTAACTATTTTTGTAGTTTTGGTACTTATCTTGTTGAAGGTGCGTTGTATGTGTTTTAACAATCATTAGTGTTATGTGAAGTATTTCGCTAGTTGATCAACGATTCATCCATATGTATATGCTCGTGTGTATTTACTAGATTAGTACTATTACTTTTCAATTAAAGGCTCACTTTATCTCCCCTTCGGTACAAGAACCTTGATACGTTATGCATTTGGACATTTCACAAGGCATACTCACTTGTTCATCCGAAAGTACATGTACATTACTCTCTTGTGCTGACCATTGTAGCCAAGGAAAATCTATAAGAACACATGGCAGTCGGGCCTTATTTCTAGAAGGGTTCCCACACCAAAAATTGCAAAGTCTAATTGGGATTTTTCATTGGGGAGACCCCCTTGGTTGACAGATTTCTAGCATCGTCAATAAATGGCACTAGAAGGAGGGACAAATGACAAGTTGTGCTCATTGAGTCTGTTTTGAACCTCTTATTTTAAATGGCTCTTCCCCAAATCATACTCCCGATATGTTTCACTAGTAAATTTGATGGTAAACTTTCAATCCCTAATGAGTCTCTTTATAACTTGTCTCAATTGAAATTTGATGGTGAGGGTGAAATATCCATAGCCAAGCACATCTATACTTTTATTTATTTTTGTGAATTTTATGAAATCGAATGTGAAGATGATGCTCTTATACTTTTCTTCCTCACCCTCAAAGGTTGAGTTAACCGATGGTGTCATACCTTGCCATCTTTTTTCCATTCATTCATTTGATCACCTCATCAAGGATCTTCCTTTAGCATTTGATAGGTATGATTACCATAATTTCCTTAAAATAATTGATCAATCAAGAATGAAGCCTAATGAATCAATTGATGATTTTTCTAATCGATTCCTTCACATTTGTTTTGAATTTCCTAAAGAAGATATAGATTGGGATCTCTTGAAACAAAAGTTTGAGCATTTGGTTCATATCTCTTTACATGGTGAGCTGAACCCTTTGATAATTCGACTCTCCCAAATTTTCAAATACATGAGACACAATTAATTTTAGAGGAGGAACCTACTATTCATTTCATTCCTTGTCCTCCTCCTTTTCCAGTGCCTTGTGTTGAACCTATTCAAATCAGAAAATATGAAAATAATATTTTTGATCCATCTCTTCAACTGTAATCCACCTCTCATGATTCATATCCAATGGAAGAAACCTTGGAATGGTTCATGGAGCCTAGGGTGAAGACCAGTCCTTCCATTCATCAAGATAATATTAGCATTCCTAACCTTAACCTTGAATCTGGTTCCACTGAAAGTATTACTTCTGTAAGGGACATCTGTCATTCTCTATCTTCTACATGCCATGACTCTTTGTACCTTGATCTACTTAATCAATCTGCTCCACCAACTAATTCTTCAGACTCTCTTGATTTTCAATTTTATGGTGCAAATTGCAATTAAGTACAATATGGCCATATTACATAGGTAGAGGAGCAGAAAGGTGAAGAGACTTTTGATCTCTCTTCCTTTTTTCAAAACCCTTTATGTTACTATGTTGTTCCTTCATTCTTAGAAGATTTTCAATCTGTTAATCTCGGTAGTCGATCAAATGTAATTATTTTTCTTAATCAATCTATAGTCTTAGGCAACAATAATTTTAATGATGGTGACTCTGTTGATGTATACAATGATAAATGCTAAAGTGCACGAGTTGATATTTTGGTTTCTCAAGAAGATTTTGATTTGAAATGTTTTGATTTAGAATTTGATCTAGTCAAATAATATGTTCTTATGTAAAATTCCTCTTCATCTCATTATCCCTTGTGTTTTACGTTTGTAATGCATCAACCTGCAATGGATATACTCCATGCTATTCAAGTTCTTCATTTGACGAGTTAACTTTTGAATTGACATAAGGTAGTGAGGTTATCCATGATGAAATTGAAAACAATCAAATCATTGAGTATCCTTTCCATCCTTCATGATCTCCTATTTTGCATGAGAACAACTCTTCAAATCAACTTGCTCATGAAATTTCTTCGATTCATATATCTCTAGATTTGTGAGTAGAAGAATATTTCAAATTGAGTAATCTTGTTGTTGAATTTGTAAAATCCGATCAAATCAGTGACATACATGGTTTCCATTTGGTTAGTAGTGTTCTTATTGAAATTAATGGAACTAGTTATCCTTACAACATGCATGATCTGGTTCAATATTCAAAATGCAATTCTACAATATTTGAAAGTTCTGGTACTTGTCAGGAAGTTGAGGAACTTCAATTTTCGTTGATGGTTATGTTAGGATATCACGACTTTGGTAAGGTCCCCAAACTAAGTCAGATTTAGTTTTTCTCACAAAATTATTTTCTTTGCATGGTTTCACTATATGTAAATTCCTTCCTGAAAGATGTTTGGTATTCTGTATATAGTCTTTCGAACTTTCAAGATTCGATTTCTAATCAGATTCAATATTCTACTTCAGTTGATTCATCTCCATACAAGGCTCTTGTACTTAACTTAGGTTTGGAGTGTGTATCTCTCATAGAAGCATGGAAATGCAAAGTTGATGATTTCAAAGACCATATTTAGCTGAAGGAATCATGTCTATTAGATGTATTTCATAATAGTCAGCTCCTGGTTTTTCTTGTGAATGTTATACTGCTAATGTTTTTCTTCATCGAACATAAAATCCTTTTGAGTGCTAATGAATGCATGTGTTATTTGGCAAATCAAATTCTTCTTCACTCATTGTATCATATCTGGTTTCATTTGTTTTTTATTCTAGCATTCCTTTTCACTTCTTTCGATGATTAAGATACTAGTGTAGTGTGTAACTAGTTACAAGGAAGTGGTTTGTTACATTCATGACGTGAGCAAGATGATTCTATTTTTCAGAGAGTTTGAAAAACTATTCACACCAACCTATATTTATTGTCTTATAATAGAGAATCTTATGCTTTAATCATTCCTTCTTATCATAATTCTGATCCCGATGACTGTCATTGAACTTATCTTTTTCTCACGAACCGATTCGATGACAATTGTCCTATATCCTTTGATATTTATGGTTTATCATCTCACTATTCAGACACTTGTCAAGAAATTGAGGCACTTCAACTCTCACTGATGGTTATGTCAGGCCCTCACTATCTTGACAAACCCTATGAACATGATCAGATTCATTTTCCCTCTGTTAGGCCCCTATACCAATAGGTGTCATATGTCATGATTTACTTGATGAGCTATGTAATATGTTCATATCTTTTCTCGTTGCAAAGGTTTTCCATACTTTCAAAAAAAATAAAAAAATAAAAAAATGTAAAGAGGGTATACCCTAAAAGAAAAATCAAGCGGTAAAAAGAATAAAAATGGTAAAAAAATGAAAGAAAATGAACTCCAACAAAAGAAAGACCAAGAAAATGTGCAAGTCCAAATGCCACTACTTTTTAACTTTGTGTAATAAACAATTGTGTGCAACTTGTCATTTGTGCCACAATTCATGAATAGCCAAACAATTTAAACTTGGCTAGTTCATATTTCAATTTCATGTTGTAGAAATAGAGAATAAATATCTGACCAAACAGTGTAATCTTGGCAGATAAGTAGATAGGTAGAGCGAAAAAGAAGCTCAACAATTTAATTTGAGCCCTTGGATGTAATAAGTGTAGACTTAGATAGGCTTTGCCATGTAAAAGAAAAGAAAATTTTGATAAGGGTTTGCCAGTCTAAGTGCACCCAAATAAAGAAGTGAAAATGTTAGGTTAAAGTAGGTAGGGTAGGTAGATGTTGGTTGCAGAATCATATATGATGGATGATGACTCTAAATGTGTTAATCTCTTACTTTCATCACAAGGCCAAGGCATACATTATATTGAAAACATCTCAAGCAAAGCAAACTCAGAATAATTAACTTCCCCACTCATTTTCCCTAAATTTTCACTAATTTCCCCTAAAAGTACTAAGGTATTTGCTAAATTAGAGGGGCTCAGAGCATTTCTCTGACTTCTGGAGGGACCGGACCCTCGGCCCAATAATTTATAAAGTCTAAGCACTTAAAACCATTCATAAATCATTCATTCTTCTCCATAAGTCTTTTCCTAAGTAAAATCCTATTTTACGTAGAAAATTACAAAAAATTTCATAAAAAACTCTTTTCACTTTAAGCCTAAGTTAAATACACACAACAAATGTTTTTATGCTTAGCTCTTTTTGTTCATTATCATATTAACTATTAACATATTATTATATAAATCCATTGTAAAACTTTACCCTCTCCCGTATTATTGTAAACTATATAAATCCCCGAAATATGACATATCATGCCCATCGGTTAAATTATAACCATAATATATCCTTAATCGGGATTAATTAGTTAAACAATAACTAATTAACAGCCCTTAATCCCCTGCCACATTAATAAAGGATTAGTTAACCCTCATAGTTAATTAACAGCCTCCCCATCCAATCCCAACAACCCCGATATACTTAATTAATCTTTAGTGTATCGGGCCCGCCCCATTATAACCCAGTCATTTCATATCCCCCGACAACCATCTGATCAGGTCCTCAAGATTTGACGGCCTTTATGCATATTGCGCGGCCCTTTGTGACTGCACGTTAGCGTGTGATCACAAAGCTGTTTCCTAAACAATATCCCGCCACGCATCAAATGATCTACGAAATCGTTGGCTCGAAGTCTATTACCGCCTGTCCCCATAAGTGGTGCGACATGAAACCGCTTACCGCCCCTCCACAATACGACAAAACGTCATGTCATTTGTCATTAAATGTCACCCGTCCAAAACTAAAAATTCGCCAACATTTAACTTTTGCCAATAAAACAAAAACAAAATCATTTTCACTGTTTTATTCAGTAAACTTGTGCGCCCATGCAAAAGAACGTTGAGGTTCGCCAGTCGAGTTTTCAGTCGCCAACTTGCTCCCAAACCTTGCAGCTGACGCCGCCTAGAACCCTCCAGCCGCACCAATACCTACATTTCATTGTTCATCCCCCAAAAAGAGGTATTTATCAAATTCCCAACAAAAACCCTGCAAATACTAGTTTTCCACTGAAAATTGACGAAAAAGGACCAAATTTATAATAATTCTGTCATTATTTTCGTCATTTAAGTCCCCCATAGCCTCTATGTTTCCCATTTCACAAAGAAAACCACAGTTTCCTTTTGAATCCACAAGAACCAAAAATGGAAACCCCGGTGGCTTTGAATGTCGCACCCATTAATGCCCCTCAACGAGATTTAGACTATCTGCCTTTGGCAGATAAGGACTTCCAAATAAAAGACCTTGCCACTGATAAAAATCAACTCAAAGTCTTTTGCCATAGTAGAGATAACTACCTGAATGGCTCTGATGTCCTAGGACTGTGGAAATCCAATCTTCCCATATACTTTCTCCCCTCAGGCCATGTTTTCCCTGATTCATCAATGCCATGCCAATTATGACCCTAACCGCAGAGCAGTTATGTCTCCCAGCCAAACAGTCATATTCCCAATAACTGCTGAATCAATCAATGAGATGTTGCAATTTCACTGCAGTCAAGCTCTCACTCCCATTTCCATTGGAGATTTACTTGAGAAATCAACTAAATTATCCCAATTAGAACTTAGTCCCCTTTGTTAGACTTTCATATTACAGAAACATCAGCCTAAGGGCCCACCTCCTTATATGCAAACTTTCTTCACAAATATGGGAAGACTCATAGTTGATATGATATCTTTAGTTATGGGATTCAACACTAGTGAGTTTTTCGATGAGTTAACCCTAGCGTTGTTGTCAATCTTTACTCCTAGACAACCCCCTACTATTAAGTATGATTATGCCTCCTTTATTGCTGATAAAATTCATGACCAGTTCATGAGACTGGAGAATGAAAGAGTTTTCAAGTATACCACCTTCATATATCATCTCATGCTTTATTATCAGTCAGAAAATTTCCATTTTCGTGTCATGAAACTTGATACCAAGGGCAATCCAAGGTCCGTTATCTTTTGGACTTCCATCTTCCACGAATCCTTTGATTCCCCTTACTCCTATAATGAGTTCATTGATCAGTTTGTTCATCCAGCAACCACCTTATTGACAGGGATTTCCCCTCCCAGGACCAGTGGTGACATTAAGAGGATCCTTCAGCACTCTAAGCAGTACAAAATAGGTGACTAGTATTTATACCAGAACTATACAGAAATTAGGATATATGGGTGTGAGCTTTTCCTTTCAAGTTACCAAAATACGTTCCAATGAGACTATTTGCATTGGAATATGTCATACAAATGATAAATTCAGACTTGGTTCATTTTCACAAAGCCAAAAAGAAAGCACAACTCAGAATCAAGAATCAATTAGACCCTTTCATCTGCAACAATAGAGAAGCATGGAGAGAAGCAAAGAGAATTTTAGAAGATCACCTTAAATTACACAAAAGTTTTGGTTGGGTTCCATATGACCCTCATAGCTTTATCTGTGATAGAAGAATGAAGAATAGGCTGTCACCATATATACACCATAGAATCCCAGAGATTGAACAATTTGCTAACATGGATGAATGGAGGGAAGGGGCCTTAGTAGAAATTGATAGTGAGCAGGTCAACATAGAAAATGTAATGAAAGATCTTGAAAAGACTCTTGACCTAGATTCTTTTGGACAGGTGCAGTTTGAAACTTCTCAGAAGTCAACATCAAGGATAAGTGCCTCAACAGTTGGGAACTCTCAAAGGCACTCACAACAGACCGATACACCACTTACAGGGACTTCCAAAGGTAAAGAAACAAAGACAAGCACTCAGGATACAGAACAGTCAATAATGTCTAAACAGCCTGAAACTTCCAAGGAACAAACCCACATGCACACTCCTCCAACTCAAGTCAATGTGGGAGAACCCCCAATCTTGCAAAGTCCTCTGAATGAGGAAAAGAACAAAAAGAGAGATAGGGAAGTAGCTACCCCTGCCAATGGACCCTCAGAACAACCTAGTGCTAAAAGGCATAGGCTAAATCCTCTTTCAGAAGAGGAATATTTTGAAGAGACTACTGATAGTCAAAGAAAAGAAGGTGTAGATAGTCATCAAACTTTCCCAGTAGGTGGGACATCTACGAGCTCACAGAGATAGGAGCTGGAGAGACAACGAAGTGCAGAGGTATCATCTTTTAGGCCACTAACAAAAGACAATCCAGATATCAAAAAGAAGTTTAAGGAAATAAAAGCCAGAAATGATCGATTTAGGATCCAGGTCTACAATCAATATTTGAAAATGGCTCCCACTAATCAAAACAGGTTGATGTCAGCCTATGACATCAAAGAAGGTAAAATGATAATGAGTTTTTTCAGACCGAAAGTGCAACAACCTCAATCAGCAGCAGATTACCTCAAAACCAATTTTGAGGTCATGGCAAAGGACATTCATCACTTGGACCAAATTGAGTTACACAAACAGACAGGGGAGATGGTCTATTCTACATTGACTAGCAAGGCCATGATGGCCCAAAGGCTAGAAAATTCTTTGAATAATACAACTGCCCAATTACAGCTGGAGAAAGCCTCCTCACAGGCTAAAGACAACAGAATAAAATCTTGAGAAGAAATGATCATTGGGTTGGGTCATGATCTAAAAGATGTGAAGGTTGTAGAAGCCTTAATTAAAAATAAAGATGAAGACATAGTTGCCTTAAGAAAGCAGTTAAAGTTGCCTCCTTCAAGGCATCCACAGACTGCTGAGGTCATACAACAAAGGTCTGAAGAAGAGCTGATGGACTTAGTCCTAAAACTTAATGAACAACTGAAGGAGACTGAACAAGAACTAGAAAAATCATTGAAGGACAAGCAGGGAGAGTTGACCTCTTAGCCTCCCAATGTAATACTAGTGGTTTCAACTGCAGTCCCTTCAACCCTTGGAACAACTATGGCATCGAACATTCTAGTGGTCACAGCAGAAGCAATAGCAGGAACAACACCAGCAGAGACTTCAGGTCTAAGTACAGAGGAATTAATAAAATCAATGGAGGAGATGAAACTCCAAGTCTCAGAGTTACAAAAGGTAAAGGAAAAATATGTTACCTTAGAACAAAGATATGATCTTTCAAAGATAAATTTTGCAGAAAAGGTGAGGGAAATTAAAGGATTAGAACAAAAAGTGAAATCATTAGAAAAATACCTCACATTTGACAAGCCCTTGGCAGACATTAAGAAGATTCTTTGGACCAACATCACTCAGTCAATAAACGATGTTTGGCCATCAATACAAATAATTTTTGAGCAGATTGATTTGGTAAAGGCAGCCCTAGAAGAAATTCAGAGGACAAAAGCAGAATTAGGAAGGATGCCTGAGGAAGCCACCAGGCTCATAAATTTTTTGAACAACAAGAATAAGTACCAGCGTGAAGAACTGGGCATTGAAGACAGAACAGGGACTATTCTGGAAGTCAAGAAGGTATTAACTAAAAGGTCTCTGATGCAAAATTTGGAAAGAAGATGCCAAAACATGCAGGAGTAAATTAATGCTTTTATGGAGAAATTTCGTATTTTGCATAACAAAGGGCTACGCAGTCCTTTAGTTATAAATGATAAATTGATGAGGCACATAGATTATGTTGACAAATTGGATCAATATGCAAATAACTAGGCCGATTCATCAACCAGCACATCAGCACCAAAGGCACTGCCTACGGGCAGAGTTCTCTATGACAATCTGGAAAACCTCTTCTATGTTGAACATGAGTTAAAGCATTTGTTTCCAGTTCAGCCTACCTTTTTCAAGTACGTCGAGACTGATGAAATTCTTAGGAAGCTTCAAAGGACCATAATACCACAGCAAAAATGGTGGGAAGAAATGTTGGAAATTTTGTAATTTGTCCTTGGTAAAAAGTAAATTTTGATTATTTACTACGGTCAATGATGGTAAAGAGGATAAATAGAGATTAAACATGTAAAGAGTATCAGAGCAGGTCAAAGTGTATCAGTGAGAAAGTAAAAAGCAAAAAGCCAGCACTAATTTACGAAGAAGACAACAAGATGCCAAATCATAGGGCCTGACTCGAGCACACTCCCAAGAATAGGGATAGCAAACCATCAGTTCGCCTCTATCTATTATCTACGAGACCATCTGTCTCTATTTTTATGTAACATATAGTTAGTCATCCCAGAACATATCTCACTTTGTTATGAGATATTTTATTGTAAATTTTTAGTATAAATACTCCCTCATTCAGAATATTGAGGGTGGATTCTTAGACATTGCTGTAAAACTGATTACTTTGGAATAAAGAGTTGTTGGACCAAATCTTGCATGGCTGGCTGGATGTAGAATTGATACAAGGAAATTTTCATAGGATTCAAGTGCAATACATCAGACAAATAAGTATTTTATAATGCACGTGTTATTGTTTTCTTGTTTAAATATTTCAATTATGTTCCATATCTGAATATTAAAACAAAAAATCTTAATTCAGAAAGTGATTTAGTGCAATCTGTTTTCAATCATTTTTATTCTTAATGTTTTCCTCTAAATTATGATAAACAAGGAAATCTTAATTGCTCCTGCTTCTTAGTTTATCATTTAAGTCATTTAGTAAAAAATCCTTAATTGTTTTTTACTGGTGATCATCCAAATTCCCTCTTCTTAAGACATGTGGAAGGATCTTTAATTGCCCTTCTTCACTTTTGAGTCCATATCATCTTTTCAAGTCATCATTTTCTCCCTATTTAGCTATATTTCCCTGTGAAGCCATCCTTTGCAAAGAAACCGAATCTAGTTCAACCATCTTCTTTTGACTCCATTAGCCCAATGGCCTGAAATACTTAGTGATACCTCTCTGCTATTGAATTTCACCAACAAATTCAATCAAAATCGCAAAGCTCGAATAACTAGCCTAAAACCTTATAAAACAAAGCTAAATCTTAAAGAGAGAGCCCTCTCTAGGTATAGATTGGCTAGATTATGTACCCACAAGTTGGTTTGTGGTTACCTTGGACCCCTTTCCTCTTTTTACAACTTCTAGGAAAATCTGAGTGATAACACCCTCAAAAGATTCTGATCTTGATCCCATATCTTTAATTGAAAATTCATATTTTCAAGGATCTCAAGGTTCTTAGTACACAACATTTTGTCATTGTCCCTGTACTCCTCATTCCATGATCCTGGAGGATCTCTACAGTGAACCTCACATGCTTTCCCTTCATGAAGAAACTCCCATTGTGTCCCTCTTCATGACCAAAACAATTCCCCTTTGCATCATTTCCCAAAAATCTTATGTTTTTCCCAATTTACAAGATCGAGTCTAATGACCCATGTTATCATTGCACCAATATGCAGGGATTATAACTATCCCTAGCACCGACCAGAGCGACTGAGCCTTGTTCCAGTCATGCTGATCCTCTTTTGGAAAGTTTTTAAATGAGCCGAAGCTTCTAGCTCTAGAAGCTTCGTAACAGAAGTCTGGTAAATGGTTAGGCCGGATGGAGCCGAGGAGGTCAGTTTGGACTCCTTTCCCTTACTAGGATGGAACTACCTCAAGAGATAAGACCTTGTCCCATGAGAAGAGGAACCATCTCCCATCCATTCAAGCTATATAAACCTCCACTTTTCCCAAGCACAAGCTAGTGTTAATGTTGGTGTGCTAGTGCTAATTAAGTTTGGAGTAATCAAGAAGTTATTCATAGTTGTAGCTCTCTAGTTGTGTGTGAGGGAGAAGTGCGATATTTATTTAGTGTGAAGACTAAAGGGAAGAGCCTTAAAACTACCATTTTTGAGGCCATCATGGAATGGTAACGGAAGTGTGTGGGAACCCAGATTTGTCGGAGGAGAATAGCAACGTCAAGACAATGGTTGTAATCTCTTCTTGATTTAATATATATGCAACTCTTGATTGATTTCCTACATAATATGTCATCTCACATGTTTATGGCTTAATGCTTATTGACTTGTTAAGTAGGTTGAATTACAATTTGTTTATTATCACGGTTGTTGTTTGTTGCTGTTTACTTGTTTAAGGTGTTCGAAGAAGGAAACGGGAGATAGATGGAGTGAGCAAGCAAGGTCACCACCAAATGGGATAAGCATACTAAGAGGTAGGCCCTCTTAATTGGTCCTAACATAAGGAAACCTTCCATAGAATGTCTTGTTTGTGGCTAGACCCGCTATCGGGATAGAGGAATTGTTTTTGCCCACACTTAGAATTTTACTTCACCACAAATTGGCGACTCCGCTGGGGAAGCAATCCTTCTGTATGTTTGTTTGGAATTTCATGGTTTTGTGTGAACTTTCATAGTTTTGCCATTTCCCTTTAGTTCTTTCTACTTTGCTTTGTTTATTGCTCTAGGTCTGAAATTCACAGTAGAAAGCCTAGTCTCAGCCTTTGAATTTTTTTTTTTTCTTTGCATCCTTTCTCAACACACTTAGTTCATTAATAGTCGCGTCAAATGACGCGATATACTCAGGAAAAATCGCGCCGACCCCCTTCTGGCACTTGTTATCAGTTAAGTAGTTGCGCCGATGCCTGTAGGTGAAGATTAGGGTTTACCCCATATCCTGACCAATGTGTCTTGTTCTCTTGATTTCTTCCTTGTAGCTTGTTTAGGCTATGTTCTCCCTGACTAGTCATTTAGCTTGGTTTGTGTGCTTGCTTGGTTTAGCCCACCATATGATGTGTTAAGTCTGGCCCTGTGTGAAGTTCTTTTTTATTTTTTCTTTCAATCCCTTGATCAGTGCTAGTTGTCAGTTAGGAAGTCGCGCTGATTAGGCCATCGATGCTAGTTGTAGTACTGGTTATTCATGTCAGTCGTGCCTATCGGCGCTAGTTGTCAGTTAGGTAGTCGCTTCGATCTCTGAGTTAAGAAAAAAATAGAATTTCTCTCATTCTGGTGCTAGTGTGTCTTGACCCTCAGACTCTCTTCTTCCACCCAAAAGTGACTAGGATGCTTTGTTTGCTGGTTTTGATTGATTGATTGGTTTGAAGTTTCATTGCTTGATTTTTTGAGTTTTTGGATGGTTTCTATGACCATAGGGCATCTAGGTCGATCACTATTCATTTGTTTTTTTAATCATTATGTCAAGTTTCTGATTTGTTGCTTCATTTAATCCATCTTTCAATCGCAACATCTTCATTGCTTCATTTTCAATTGAATGAGTGAAAGAGTCTCATTTGTTCTCGTATTTAGAGTGTCTCTTTTCTCGTTCTGAGCATAGATTACATTGCTTGGTTTGTAAATTGAAACATTTGGTGTTTGATTTGTATGATTCAGGGAAGAAGTTGCTTTTAGTTTCATTCATCGTGCTTTGGATGTGATTGATGCTTGTTTGCTCGGAACTGTGAAAATTTTCATTTAAAGTGCTTTATGTGAAAGATTCATTTTGAATTTTATGAAAAGAAGAACATCATTCTAGTTTACTTAAGTGAACATATTGCATTAGTAGCATCATTAAGAAGCTATAATTGCATCATCATAAGCATTGGAAATGAAATTAAACTTCTTTTGTTGTTATAGGAAGATTCAGAGCATTTAGGAGATTTATTAGTGAAAGAATTCATTCTTCGATTGTTGCATTAATTTTGTGTTCCCTATCTCTCAATTAGTGTTAACTTTCATCGAAGACAAAGATCTCTTTTCTCATATAGCTACATGTAGGAGTTTTTTCAGTTGATAGCAGTAAGGCCTTGTAATTGAAACCTAATTCAAGAGCAACCGTTAAATTTTATCGAATTAACCTAAGGAAGCATTGAAACTCAATGCTCACATTTAGTGGTCTAGGCTATAGACGTGTTCCGACGTCTTTAAACCTAGCAGCTCTCGTTCGCTTCTACATTAGACAACGCTAGTATGGACTTGTGCTCCCCATACTGTTGAGTATATAAAGGGAGACCCCACTAGGTTTGTGATCCTTTATCCGTTGGAAGTCGAGTTTGTCGCCTTGTAAACATGATACACCGAACACATCATTCGGGGGGATTGCCTACCCATACTTCTCGGTTCGCCGGGAGGTATTATGCAATTCACGGTTACCTGGTAATCCTTTATGCCTAGAGTACCCTAAGTAGTCATTTTTTTTTAAATCTTTGTTGACTCTTTAAATTTTAAAAGATCATCAAGCACTTGTCCTTTCGATCTCGTTAATTCCAAAAGTGACTAGAGTCACCTTTCATCCTTGTCTCGACTCTTAAAACATGAAAAGGCAAAGTTTTGTTTCAGTTTCTAAAATTAACTTCCCACGAAATATTCCTGGTTAAAGTTATATTCCTTAGTAATTCTTTAGGGTCAATTCCAATGGCAACATTCCCAGAGTCTACGAGTCAAGGGTTCTCCTCGGATGGGAATCCTGGTCCTTTTCCTTCTTTTGGAAATGTTGGAGCTCCTTATATGGCAACGTTGTCCCTCCCTGGGTTAACCATTGGTTTACCTGTCTGGTTATTTTCAACCTCGGTGATCCCAAGTGTCCAAACTCCTGCTCCGCCATCTCCTTCATTTGAATGACATCACGTTTATTCTAAGTTTGACCCCTTGCCTTCTTCCCCCATTTATTCACCCTCCTCTTCTACTTCGCTTAGTCAAAGTTTGAAATCCAGTAACCAGGAGGCTAAGAAGAAGAAGAAGATGATGAAGAAGAAGAAGTCAAATAAGTGAGAGGCCAACTGTGTAGCTATTACTCCAAATATACCCTCTATCGAAAAACCTTTTGATCCTTCGTGGAAGGTAAAATTCCCTTGTAGGCTGTGTAAGGGTGACCATCTCCTTTGAGATTGTCTTGGTATTCCCAGAGTCTTTGAGATTTGGTCTCAAAATCTGGATCGACCATCCCCTTCAACCTCTGGAGATCGTGTTGATACTATACCCTCGGTTAGTGATGGTAATAAGAAGGGAAAGATTAGATTCCCCTATAGGTTATGTAAAGGAGAGCATCTTCTTTACCTTTGTCCTCTTATGGATAAAGCTTCCAAAGTTTTGGAAAGCCTTGCAGCTCCTTAACCCCAACTTCCTATTGGTTACCAGAGGCTTTCTTCTAATCCTCTCCTAGTTGGTAAAGAGATTGACTTGGATTCATCTCTTGCCCATCTTGCTCTTCCTAAGCATGACTCTCTTTCATCTATTCCCAAACAACCATTGGTTGAGAAGAGTGTCGAATTGGATCCGCCTTCAGTTGTTCACTCTGTTCCCAAACAGAGTAGTGATCATACTGCTCATGTTCTTCTCATCTCCTCAAATTCTCATGAATCAAAGAGTGACCCTCCCTTCGAGTTGTTTAGGAGAGTCCTTCTCCTTCTCCCACAAAGCATGGGGGCAATCATATGATACCCCCACCAAGTAGTTTTGTTGTTTCTTTCGATTGGAGTCAATTGACTGCATTCTGCCTCCCATCTTATGTGCCTTTCAAAATTACAGTACAAGCATATAATATGGTAGTAAATGGCACTATATTGGATGAATCGCATCTGTTAGCACCATGTATTCTACTACTTGGCAAGCTTTGGGTTCTCCACATCTTGTGCCTGTCACTCCGAATCTGTTGGCTTTCAACAGAGGAACCAGTCAACCCTTAGGGGTCCTTCCGAAGTTCCCTATTACTTTGGGAGGAAAGACCATCTATATAGACGTGATGGTAGTCGAAGGTCTGTTAGATTTCAATCTTCTCCTTGGACGTGACTATGTTTATGTCATGGGAGCTCTTATTTCTGCGCTTTTCCGTGTGGTTTGTTTTCCGCATGAAGGGCGAATAGTGACCATTAATCAATTATCGTTCATTGCTCACCAGGCACCTCCTTTGCAACCATCATCCCCTATCGGCTCTTGTTTGCAAGAAGTACCTTCCCCGCCATAGTTCCATTGTGTGGCTACCCATTCCATGTTATGAAACCAGCTCAAGAAAAGATAGAAAAGATAGATCGATGCCTTAGAATTTAGCCTCTTCGAGGGGGCAACCTCCTTTACATTACAT